>PVKE010035384.1:0-16912 GCA_004027555.1 Craseonycteris thonglongyai | reverse complement strand
TCTGAGGCTCAGCTATTTTTAATAAGATGCACTTCAAAGTTGCTCTGGTCTTTGTTTGAGTATCCCCAGAAGCAGATCCTGAAATAAGAATTTGAATAAAAGTAATTTTTAATTAATTAATTTATTAATTAATTAATGTATTTATTTTTGACAGAGAGAGACAGAGAGAGAGAGAGAGAGAGATACAGAGACAGAGAGAAAACTGAACTGGGGACACTCCCCAGTTCAGCATATGGGTCCACAAGGGCTGGGGCCGGGATTTGATGCCCGGTCCCCGGAGCTGCAAAGTGAGCGCTTAACCCACTGAGCCATCCCGGCTTCCCCTAAAAGTAATTTTTATTCAGGAGTCAATCACAACCAATCACTAACAAGCACAAGCAGGGAAGTGAGATGGAGAAAGGAAATAAGACAATAATGGTTACACAAGTTATAACTGAGAAGAAACAAAGCTTAATCCTGTTGGAAAGCAGCGCAGAATATGTGCCTCAATGTTATTTTACACAAGAAGAAGGAAGCTGTGGTATTTATCCACTAACTCCAAATAGTCATTGGTTTAGGATTGCAACAATATTGGAGGAGCTGCTAATTCCCTGGCATTTCCAGCTTGCCATGTATATGGGCAAAGAAGGCTCCACTAGCTAGAGAAAGCCTCCAGCCAAAGAGACTCAGATACAGACAGTTAGAATATAGGTTAATGTGCACTTAAAAATTAAGGACTCGGGGAAATTGGGTAAGGCATTTATTTACAGTATTTGCTACATTCTAAGTATCAGCATACAGTCTATAGAAAGGATAAGAGAGAATATGGAAGATTTTTAAGGGAGATTAATGTGGGACAGTGTAGTGAGGAACACATCACTTGTGCCCACATTCCGCTGTGCAGAACTCTGTCACATGCCCCATCTAGATGCAAAGGGCATTGCCCTTAGAAAAGGTAACCTCAAGGTGGGTAGTCCATTTTCTGCATGATACACTTATGGAAGGGGAGCACAGTCCACGGTGGACTCCCAGCTGTCTCTACCACACCTGCCTGCTGCTGCTTCATTTATTCATCTTCAACCCCTGTTCACTCATTTGCAACTTAGTTCCTTTAGGGTTGGACTTGAATGAAGGAGAGGAGATATACTTGATCGGTTCACTTAAAATCTGTTATCAGTGGGCTTTGGGTGTGGTCATGCCAAACACTGACTTCTTCTCCATGGGGTAATTTGGTGAGTTCTTTACAGCTCATATCGCTGGTGACATCTCACCTAGTTTCTCATTGGTATGGACTACAATTCTTCTGGTAGGTCTGTCTTATAACTCACTCCAAGTCCTTGGTTGCTAGTGGTCCCCCCTCTGTTGAGTTTACCTTGCCCAAACCGTCAGTGGCTTGAGCAAAGGCCCAAGATAAGTCATTAGTCCCTTTCCCTGTGATCTACTTCAGGCTCACCAGCATCTGTCATACTGCCCCATCCTCAGCTATGACGAGCAGCTAGCTATAGGAACCACATGCCAAGCTCTTCAAGTTTTTCTGTTTTGTTTTTGTTCTTTTTGGTTTGGTTTGGGTTTTTGAAGCTACTCTCAATTGGCTTAAGGGAGGGAAAGCTCACATCTCCCTTCCTTTATCATGCAAAGTTAGGTGGAAAGTCTCAGGATGCTGACTACCCTCATCAAAAAGAACTTCCTTACCAGCTGCTTCAACATCTCATGATGCTTTTTCATCTTGTCTAATACAGGGCAAGGAATGAGCTTTTGTGGCATAGCTCACTTTTGACCATGTTCTAGGCTTGTTCAGCATAAGTGCCTGGCCCTTCTTTTAGAACGTGGGAGAACATGTCACCGGTTGTTTGTAGCCTTTTGGGCCTCTGTGAAGTGTCAAGACAATAGGAAAACTTGTATTCAATATCCTATTCACAAGCTAAAGAATTCTCCCAGAGTCTACAATTCTAGCATGTATTGGTGGCTATAAAAAAAAAAAAAAATGACCAGGTCTGTTCCTCTGATTCTAGCAAGGCAAGTTTCAAAACCAGAGGTATGATCTCACAGCAGAAGATTTTAAAGGGGGATGTGGCTCAAGGGGCATGTAAAGCTCTAAAATAAATACAATTTTGAATCTTAAGTCTAAATAAAGAATAAAGTGGAGATAGTGGGGAGGAGTATTTAAAGAGAGCAGTGTGGTCATCAAGGGGGATATCTCTGATGGCCTCATGTTTGGAAATGATATCTTTACAAACATACATCACAGTAAAGGAGGGCATGAGCAAGCACAATTACAAACGGGAAAAGCAACTCCGTGCAAGTAGCTCTCAGACGATTGAGGCACATAACAAACCCAAGTCTAAGAAAAAACACTATAGAAAAGGAGGACAAATTTTAAAAGCTATACCTGAAAAATAGAAGAATAAAGGGGGGAATAAGTCTACTGCTTAGGCAAGAGAGCACTGTTAACAAATAGCAGAGTAAAAGCAAAATGACTACTTCTATCTTGTTTTTGCTTACTTTATTTTGTTTTATTGTTTGATTTTATCTTATTTTATTTTATTTTATTTTATCCAGAAGGATAATTTTGAAAAATTATAGTAAAAGCTTTTCTAGAAGTAGATCGAAGACCAGAATAGTGACAAGATTATAAAGGAATACTCAGTTGCCTTAGATGAGCTAAAGTTTCCAAGTCTAGAGGAATTGTATCCAAATACGCAAGAACACACAGATATGGCCACATAACTACTCTTATACTCTTAGGTGCTATGGAGAAATCACCAGGCAGTTGGCTGTTACAGGGCTACTATGCCTGGGTTGCTCCTTCTGTTTGAAATACCTATAGCCCCCAACATCCCCATTCATCTGAATAATTAGTACTCAGACCTGGGGGCACATTTCCAGGAAGACTTTCTTGGCTCCAGAGGCTGAATAGATTGATGCCTCTGCTATGATTACCCTGAACTCTCTCAACACATTGTCCTCAAAAGACTCATCACAAAATGCTGCCTGTTAATTATCTGTAAAAGGACTTTACCTTATTCTGTGGCAGCACTTGGACTTGGCATGGTGCCAGGGACTATGCTATGTGCCCAGTAAACATTTCTTGAATTTATGAATTGATTGCATCACTGTATCCTCCTTAATTCTTTCTCATAATAGTTTACTGTTTCACGGCCAATGTTAAGCAGGTCATTTTGCCAGTGCATGGAGTCATTGTTGTCTGAATGGTAGACTACAAAGATACCTGGGTATATAAACACATATTGTGCAGAAAAAAAAACCGTTATATTAGGTTCAAAGCTGCAATGGTGATATCCAGAAGAGTACCCAAATGCTGTGGCCCTCAGTATGCCAACAAGTCACATGCCACAGTAATTTCCCCTTAACCCAGCATTTACAGTGTCAAAACCTGCGTTAAAGGTTTTCAAAAATTCTCCTAACAGTGCTAAAGGTAGACATTATTCTCTCCTACTTTATAGTTGAAGCAATCGGCTGTAAGCAGTAAAGCATCCTGCCCAGGACCACACAGATGGCAAGTAGGAAATGTGGTATTAAACCACAGACTGCTTAATCCTCAACCTTGCACCTTGTGCTAGTTTCTTAGGGCTGCCATAACAAATGTCAGAACTAGAGGGGTGGCTTATGAAAACAGAAATGTACTCTCTCACAGTTCTGGAGGTTAGAAATCCAAAATCAAGGTGTTAGCAGGCCATGTTTCTCTGAGACATTAGGTAGAATCCTGCCTTTCCTCTTCCTAGCTTCTGATAGTGGCCGTTGGTGCTTGGTGTTCCTTAGTTTACAGATGCATCACTCCGTCTCTGCCTCCGTTATCATATGGCTGTTTTCCTGTGTGAGTGTGTGTCTTCCCACAACCTGCCCTGTTCTTATATGCACCCCAGTCATATAGACAAGGGCCTGCCTTAAGTACCTTATCTTGACTAATTACATCTGAAATAACCCTATTTCCAAATAAGGTCACATTCTGAGGTAATGGAGATTAGGACCTTTTGATAGAAACAGTTGAATCCACTCACTATTATGCTGCCTCTCTGAGAAGTGTGGGAATAATTTAAGCATGATTCTCTTAACCCTGAGAGCATAGAGAACAAATATTCTGAAGAGGCACAACAGAATAACTTAACAAAGAAGAGAGGGAATTCTAAAAATCACATCTAAACACCAATTGCATTATTTTCATTTTCTGTCACAAACTTGTATTCAATAAATTATGTTCCTGAAACTATCACTGTTTCAATAGTGTTGACACTCCCAGGATAAAGTTAAACAGAAACAAGGCTTTATACTTAAAAAATGTTATTTTTACATTAGGGTTTTGAGCAAGGTTACCAGACGTCCTGCTTTTGGCAGGACAGTCCCGATTTTTAACAATTTGTCCCACGTCCTGCGGCATTTTTAAAAAGTCCCGATTTTTGGAAAGAATGCACGACAAGCTAAGGAACAGCGGGAGATAGACCACATTTTTAATCAAGAACCCCCTCCCCACCAGTCAATGGTGTCCCGCTTTACCAATGTTAAAATCTGGTCATCTTAGTTTTGACCTCACTATACAGAAAAAAAGGTCATTTTAACCAATGTTGGAAGTGAAAGCAGGATAGCAAGTCAGGTCTTGTGCAGCTGATTGTATAAGTAGAATCAAAGGATTATGTAGTATTTATTGTAAACAATAGTAGAGAAAGTCAGCTCTCCACACATAATTTGTGTTTCCTCTTTCAACCTATGGAGTTGTGGCTCACCCAGGAATTATGTGACTGCTCACTAATGATGTGAGCTAAAATGATAAGTGTCACTTCTAGGTTTCATAATCTCATTTCACGTCCAGGGTTGGAGATGAGGACACCAAGTGGAGGCAGAAGATGGAGGACCTGATGCCCCAAATTACTATGTAGAGCAAGCTTGTCCAACCTGCAGCCCATGAGCCACATGCGGCCTAGGTCAGCTTTGAATGAGGCTCAACACAAATTTGTAAATTTTCTTAAACGTTATGAGATTTTTTGCAATTTATTTTTTCCAGCTCGTCAGCTATAGTTAATGTTAGTGTGTTTTATGTGTGGCCTAAGACACTTCTTCCCATGTGGCCCAGAGAAGCACATGTCTCTGTGTATGTGTAGGAGCCATAGTCGATGCCTTGGCCAACATGAAGAAATAAGCAAATGCAAAATATGGAGGCTCAAAAATAAGTAAATAAATAAACAAACAAACAAATAAATAAATAAATAAAAATAAAACAAGAACTTATTTTTCCTTTAAAAAAAAATATATATGGAGGCTCCATTGGCATGGATGTAGCATAGGATTCAGCCGTAGTTAACATCTTGGCAGATATGGGTGACTGAGTGGAAGGCTGTTGCTGCGTCGGATGTATAGTGTATTGCCAGAAATAGTCCAGTTAGGATTTGTACACCTAAGCATACTCCTAAGAAGAAGCCGAAGTTTCATCAGGAGGAGATGCTGGATGGAGCAGGTAGGTCGATGAAGGAGTCGTTTGGAATTTTGAATAGGGGGTGAGATTTTCTAATGTGGGTCATTATTGTTCTTATAGTTGAAGTACAACAGTGGTTTTTCATGTCATTAGTCATGGGTAGAGTCCATGTAGGAACAATGATAACATATGTAGTATATATGATGAGTGTTGTTTTTGTTATTAGTTTTGTGGGGTTTTCTTCAAAGCTGTCTCCTATTTATGGGGGACTTGAGTTGATTGTGAGTCGGGGTGTTAGATGTGGGATTGTAATACGTTTTGATGGGTCTTTTTTAGGTTTAATGGTATTTTTTTATTTATTTAGCTGGAATATTGGTTGTTTTTGGCTATACAACTGCGATGGCTGCAGAACAGTATCCTGAAGTGTGGATATCCAATAAGGTTGTGCTGGGGCTTTTCTGTTTGGTCTTGTTGTGGAGGGGCTTTTTATTTTATGTGTGTTGAAAGGGGGCGGGGATAGGGGTTGTGTTTGAGTTTAATGGGGTAGGAGACTGGGCCATATATGATACTGGGGATTTGGGGGTTTTAGTAAGAAAGCTATGGGGGTTGCTGCTTTGTATAGTTATGGAACTAGGTTGGTAGTTGTTACTGGGTGGTCTTTGCTTATTGGTGTAATTGTTATTATGGAGATTACTCATGGAAATTAAGTATGATTAGGCTTAGTATTAGGGTAATGAGAAAATATAGGAAGTATAGTTTAATTTGTCCTTTTTGGGTCAAGGCTACTGTTGAGGTTTTTGCTTGAAATAAGGAGATAGACTTGGGAAAGATGGTTTCTAGTCAGATTAGATCTAGTAGGAGGGAGGCTGCTTTTTGGCCTGCTATTAGGTTTGTAAATGGAAGGAAGCGGTGGATGGTTGGTTGGTAAGTAGTCGAGGAGGTTGGAGAATTTGAAGAACTTTGAGGGAGACTTGAATGTCAGGTTATGGGTTATGAGATTAAGTTAGAGTGCCAGAGTAAACCCTAGTAGAGTTACTATGAGGGCAGTGAGTTTTAGGTAAGGTAGCATTGTTATTTGGGGAACAGTTATTGGAGGGATACTGTTGGAGATGACATATTCGGCAAAAATGTTTCCAGTGAGGAGGTGTTTGATTGAGTTTACTAACAGGGGATTGTTTTTATTGACTAGGATTAGTGTGGGGAAACAAGGTTGCCCTATAAGTGCAAAGAAGATCATTCGGGTGCTGTAGATGGCAGTTAGGGAGGTAGCAATAAGAGTGATTAGTAGGGCTCAGGCACTGGTATATGATGTTTTGTCTGCTTCCACGATGAGATCTTTGGAGTAGAATCCTGTAGGGAAGGGTATTCCTGTTAGGGCTATGCTACCGACTGTGAGGGCAGTTGTAGTGAATGGTATTGTATTAAATAGCCCTCCTATTTTTCGAATGTCTTGTTCATCGCTTAAGCTGTGGATGATTGATCCAGAGCATAGGAATAATATGGCTTTAAAGAAAGCGTGGGTGCAGATATGTAAGAAGTTAAGGTAGAGCTGGTTGATTCCAATTGTTACTATTATTAGGCCCAGCTGACTAGAGGTTGAGAAGGCCACAATCTTTTTTTTTTTTTTTTTTTTTTTTTTATCTTTTCACATTTATAGAGAGAAATTATCTTTTTGTCTTCAGTGCATAGTTATTTCTATTTTACTTTTTGACAGATAGAGAGAGAGACAGAGACAGAGACAGTTAGAGAACCAAACTGTGGGAACTCCCCAGTTCAGCTTGTGGGTCCTGCCTGGGCCGGAGCCGGGATTCGATCCTCGGTCCTCATGGCCTCAAAGCGAGCGCTCAACCCGCTGAGCCGTCCCGGCTTTCCCGGCCACAATCTTTTTAATGTCATTTTGGATGAGGGCGCAGATTGCTGTGAATAGTGTGGTGATTGCTTCAAGACATAGAACTATTGTTTGAATGGATTGGTTGTTTTCTATTAATGGGTAGAATCGGATTAGTAAGAATATGCCTGCATCAACTATTGTGCTACAGTGGAGTAGGGCGGATACGAGCATGGGGCCTTCTATGGTGGAGGGTAGTCATGGGTGAAGTCCAAATTGGGCTGATTTTCCAGTTGTGTCCAGAGTAGGTCCAGCTAAGGGGAAGGTAGTGTTGTTAACTCCTAGGGAGAAGATTTGTTGAAGGTCTCACATATTCAGATTAAATAGAAATCAGGCTATTGCTATGAGAAAACCAATATCTCCAATTCGGTTGTAGAGGACAGCTTGTAGGGCTGCAGTGTTTGCGTCTGTTTGGCCGTATCATTAGCTGATTAACAGGAATGACATGATTCCTACCCCTTCTCAGTCAATAAACAGTTGGAAAAGGTTGTTGGCGGTCACTAGGATTATTATTGTGATAAGAAATATTAGTAGGTAGTTGAAGAAACAGTTGATGTAGGGGTCTGCATGAATGTACCATAGTGAAAATTCTATAATAGACCATGTAACAAATAGTGCCACTGGGATAAGTAATATTAAGAAGCAATCTAATTTGAAGCTAAGTGTTATTTTTAGTGTTTGGATGGTTATTCAGTGTCAGTTGGATACTATGGTTTCTTGGCCTGAGTGGATGAATATTAGCATAGGAATTAGGCTAATTGTGAAGGCGCATGAGATTGTAGTTTTTATGTAGTTTGGGTATATTTTATTGTGGTAGTTATTGGAGGTTGCTATTATGATTAGTATAGTTAGTATTAGTAGTGAGACTATAATGGAGGAGGTAAATAGGTTTATTACTTCTATTTGGAGTTGCACCAATTTTTTGGTTCCTAAGACCAACGGATGACTTCTATCCTTTAAAAGTATAAGAAAGCCATATTGTTATGTATGGTGGCAGGACTTAACTTAGCAGTTCTTGCATACTTTCTTGGTAAATAAGAACTTTTAGTTTCTATTACTAGATTCACAATGTAATGTTTTAGTTAAACTATATTTACAGTATAAAGTCCCTAGAATAACTTTAGGGTTGATTGATAGAAGTAGAAGTGGGAGTATATATAAGGCTATGAGAGTGTGTTCTCATGTAAAGGATGGTTTGAGGTTGGTGATGTGGTGTGTTTGCCTCATTGTGTAGTAACGAGTATGTATAGGGAATTTAGTGCAGTAATTACAATGTTAATCCCTAAAAGAATAATTGAGATAGGGGATCATGCAAATGTTGATATAACTACTAAAAGGTCTCCAATTAGGCTAATGGTTGAGGGGAGAGATAAGTTAGTAAGGCTTGCTAGTAGTCATCAGGCTGCTATTAAGGGCAGGATGGTTTGCAGGCCTCGAGCTAGAATTATGGTTCAACTGTGGACGTGCTCATAGTTAGAGTTTGCCAGGCAGAAGAGTATAGAGGATGTAAGGCTGTGGGCGATTATTAGAGCAGCGGCCCCTATGAGGACAGCTATAATTACCAGTGCTATATGGCTGACAGAAGAGTATGCAATAAGTAATTTTAGGTCTGTTTGTCATAGGCAGATAGAGCTGGTTATGACTATTCCTCATAAAGAGAGCATTATGAATGGGTGCGCTATGGAGCTAGTGAGGGGGTTGAGTAGGATTGTGATTTATAATAAGCCGTATCCTCCTAGTTTTAGGAAGATGGCTGCTAAGACTATAGAGTTGGTGATGGGGGCCTCTACATGTGCTTTTTATAGTCATAAGTGAAGGCCATATAGAGGCATTTTTACTATAAATGCTATTATACATGCGAGTCATAGGAAGATATTGCTTCATAGGGCGGGTGAGGGGTCTAGTCGGTAGGTGATTAGTAGGAAGTTTATGGATCCTATAGTATTTTGGAAGTAGACTAGTGCTACTAGAAGGGGGAGGGAGTCTGTTAGTGTGTAGAACAAAAAACAGAGTACTGCGTTTAGACGTTCTGTTTGGTTTCCTCATGGGGTAATGATGACTAGGGTAGGTAAGAGTGTTGCCTCAAATAAGATGTAAAATATAATGAGTTCTGTGGCTGTGAATGTTATAATTAGAAATATTTGCAATATAATTAGTATCGAGATGTAGAGTTTTTTTCGGGTCAGTGATTCTTTGGCTAGGTGGTGTTGGCTGGCAATAAGTATAAGGGGGAGTAGCCATATTGTGAGTATCAATAAGGGGGCAGATAGTGAGTCTGAGAAGAATATGGGGGGAAAGTTTAGACTGTTATGGCCGAATTGATTGAGTGTGAGGAGACTTATAAGACTAATTAATAGGTTGTAAATTATGGGATTAATTCAGATTATAGGGGGCTTTGAGAGTCAGACTAAGGGTATTAGTATGGTGGTTGGGAGGATAATTTTTAGCATTGTAGAAGGTTTAGGTTTTGAATATAGTCGACATCATAGGTGTTGGAGACCATCATTAGTAGGGATAGGCCTAGGGCGGCTTCGCAAGCTACGAATACTAGTAATATAATTGGTATTATGCTAGTGAGAGTTAGATGAGTACTTAGAATCATTGCTGATGTTATGACAAAGATGGATAGCATTATTCCCTCTAGGCACAATAAGGACGATATTAGGTGGGATCGGTATAGTAGGAGGCCTACTAAAGATACTGCGAAGGCTATTATGGTATTTAAGTAGATTAGGGACACTTGATAATTATGAAGGCTATCATAGTCTAATGAGTCGAAATTACTTGTTTTTTCTAAACTTATTATCATTATTCAGTTCATTCGAGTCCTTTTTGAGATCATTCATAGGCTAGGCTGATAGCTAGGAGGGAGATGAGGGCTAGTGATATAATTAGTATGGTTTTTAGGTTATTAGTTTGAGTCGCTCATGGGAGGGGAAGGAGGAGGACAATTTCTAGGTCAAGTAAAAGGAATGTGATTGCTACAAGGAAAAATTTTATGAAGACAGGGAGGCGAGCGGAGTCTATAGGATCGAAGCCACATTCATATGGGCTTGCTTTTTATGAGTAAATATTTGTATGAGGAAGTCAGAATGTGATAGTTACTAGAAGGGAGGCTAGAAGGGTGTTAGTTAGTAGAGCTAATATAAGGTTGATTATTCTTTTCCGGATGGTGCCAGAACTGATTGATTGGAAGTCAGTTGTACTTGCTAATACTAAAAGAATAAGAGCCTCATCAATACATGAAAACATATAGGAAGAGTCACACTATGTCTACGAAGTGTCAATATCATGCAGCAGCTTCAAATCCGAAGTGGTGGTTAGATGTGAAGTGGAAATTTAGTTGGCGTAGGAAACAAACAATGAGGAAAGTAGAGCGATGACAACATGTAGTCCGTGGAATACTGCAGCGATGAAGAAGGTTGAGCCGCAGACTTCATCTGAAATTGTGAAGGGAGTCTCATAGTACTCTGAAGCTTGTAGGAGGGTAAAGTATGCTCCTAGTACAATTGTGATAAACAGGGCTTGGAGCATGTGTTTGCGGTTGCCTTCTATTAGGCTGTGGTGAGCTCAGGTAATAGATACTCCTGAGGCTAGTAGGACTGATGTGTTAAGGATGGGCACTTCTAGGGGGTTTAAGGGAATAATGCCTGAGGGAGGTCAGCATCCTCCTAGTTCAGGAGTAGGGGCAAGGCTTGAGTGGTAGGAAGCTCAGAAGAATCTGAGAAAGAAAAATACCTCTGACACAATAAATAGGACTATACTGTACCGTAAGCCTTTTTGTAGCCCTGAAAGAAAACCACCTACCAACCAGGGTATCCATTGGGCCATTGTGTTAGGTAGGCATAACTAAACGGTTGGGGTTAATATGTTATAGCAGATAGTGCTATCCTAATTGATACAGAAAGTTGCACCTTAATGTAGAGTGCTGTGTGTTATGTGACACATTGAATCAGATTTGACTCCTCATGTCCCCATGAATGAGTGATGTACACAGTGTCCTGTTAACAGCAGCCCTACTCAGCTCCTGGAGACTCATGGCTATGGCTTTTTTATGGAGTCAATCTATGTGTAGTAGTATATAGAGTGCTACTTCAACAACAAAACAATTATATTGGCTTAAGAGGTCAAGTGTAGATCATGAGGAAACAGATAAGTGGGAAAAGTCAAAACCAATACTAAAGAGAGGTGAAATACTTGGTAAAATTGCCACTTATAACTCATACAGGCTAGATGCATACTTAGAAGTGGTTGGAAAGAGTGTTAGTGTGCAATGCCTTTTTTTTTTCCAGCTTTTAGCAAAGTATTATGAAACAATCACAACACAAGCCTATGTAAAAATTGGCTGATTTGAAATTACAGTTGGAAATCACAAGGACAAAAAAACTAACTTCTTTTGAATATAAGAAGTAAAATACTGAAAAATAAAATCTGAGAAACAGAAGCCTGTTAAGATTCCCCAGTTAAATAGATTCAGCTCCATGTTAGAAATCAGTATAAGGCTATTGAAGTCCAACCTAAGCCTATTCTTCCAAAGGCCTCTAGAACAGAGACTGTTAAGTTTGAAAGGTAGGAGCTTGGGGAGAGGAAACAAATAAAGCAGTCATATAACCCTACCTTTAGTTACGTATTAGTTTGAGATGTGATTTTTAATACATGGGATGGACTGGCAACAAGTAAGTAAGAAGTCTACTATATTTCTGAGGGATTTTTACTGCCAAAGAAACCACTATAATAACTTATTAATTATTATTCAAGTCTTAAAACTCTTGGGACCCAAATCTTCCACAGGCAAAATAAAAGCACCAAAGGATTTTATATAGCCCTTGGATAATTCATAATGCCTATTTCAGATGGATCAGGGAGAATATCAGCATTTATTTATTAATTTATCTATCTATCTATCTATTTATTTATTTATTTATTTTTGTCAAAAGTGTGGACCCAGGATCCACGGAGAAGGGAGAACAACTGAAACAATTTCTCTCATAGAGCAGGTTAAAGAACTCCCCTCCCCTTTAAGCTGGCCCCTGGATCATTTTGAGATGTCTCCGTTATTTTTTAAATCATGTTTTGCATTTTTCTGGCTCATCTTGTACTTTTCCTTGTAGGAATTGTTCCCAGCCCTAGAATCAGATATTACTCCAAGGAGCACAACTTCCTGTGATTGGTAAATGGCATTTAGTAAACCAAATTTGGTGTGCCTATCCCTAGTGGGTTGTCCATTTCTAGGCCATTTCTGCAGATAAACCTGGGGTACTGAAGGTGTGGGAGATACACACACACATATTTATTTATCTCTATCATCTAACTATCATTTATCTTAAAATCCATGAGTTTATGCTAATACCTTCAATTACATTCCAACTCCAGATGGCTTATCGTCCTTCTATCCATATTGTAGCTCTTATTCAAAGTGAAAAAACTGGCTCCCATTTAAAAAATATATTTACTAATTTGTTCAACCTCTCTTTTATACAGACAATTTCAGAATTGCTAACCCATACTATTGTGAAACTGAAACTATTAATAATTGCAGTTCATATTTGTTTATAATTATTTTATCTGCAGGCTTAAGATATGAAGTCAATGTGCTCATCCTGCACTCAAAAGTTACTTGGTTATTTATTTTCTTCCTTCAGTGTGATTTGTTATTAATTTGAAATACAAAGTAAGGTTCCTATCTTTCTGTTAATATTCCATTTTCAAAAGCTTTTTTTATATTCTTGTTGATGTGATTAGATATTATCTCTAAGTTCCAGAAGTCAAAATTACATAAAAAGGTACACTCAAAGAAATGTGACATCCTCATCCACCCCCAGAGGTAATCAATCTTACTATTCTGGTTTGTCCTTCCTATGTTTCTTTTTACAGATGCATGTTAAATAAACTGTAATACATCTGTGCAATTCAGTACTATGTACTATGTGGGTGTAAAAAACAAGGAATTGCTCTATGAACTGATGTGAAATGATTTCCACAGCATATTATAAAGTAAAAACGGCAAAGTGCAAAAGAATAATAGTTCTTAATAAGATAAGAAATTATACTATGTTAACCTAATAACAGAATATACTACATAAACTTTTTTTTTGTAAGAGAAATAAAAGAATATATGTTTCTACAAAGAGAAATATAGGAAAGGTAACCCAGAAACTAATGAGATTGATTAACTTTCATAAAGATAGTCTTTTGTCTTAAAGTCTATTTGTTCTGTTTTTAATACAGCGACTTCACCTTATTTTTGTTGTTACTATTTGCTTTATATGTCTTTCCCCATCATTGTAGTTTCAGCATTTCTGTGTGGCAGCCATGATAGTACACAGCTCAAGTTTTCCCTCAAGAGAACCATCTGCAGGGAGATAGTTGCACTTTATTTTTTTATTGTTAAATTTATTGGGCTGACATGGGTTGAAAAAAAAGGATTACATAGGTTCTGGGTGTACAATTCTACATTACACTGTCTATGCATTGAATTATGTGCTCACCACCCAGAGTCAGTTCTCTTTCTATCACCAACACCTCCAACCCACCCCTCACTCGCCCACTTACCTTCCCCTTTGGCTGCCACACTTTCAGACCTTCCACAATATTCTCACCGAGGATGTGACTCCCCTAGGATATTCTCAACCAATGGAAGAGAACAATAAGGGTAATAGAGATTGGCCATGTGAACTCAACATGGGATAAATCTAGTGGTCAGTCTTTGCCATGGACCCCATTAGTCTGGCTGAGGCTTTCTCCGAACCATGCTGCTGCCTCCGGCTCTTCCTATCCAATGACCCTGTCCTCTTTCTCTCTCTTTATATGTATCAGACCTGCCTCACCATCTGCAGGCTGTCACCTCATATTCCAACTCCCTTACTCTTAATCTTTCACAGCAAGAATGATCCCCAAAACTTACCCATCTGATCTCTTCCTTGTATCTGCTTCTCAGGGATCTCTGACAGTATGAGAACATGCTGTGTTCCTTGTAAAATAATTTATATTTAGATATTAAAAATACAATATAGCATTCTTTTAACTGGCTGCCATGGTTTTATTTATTCTTTATGATAGTATATTTTGACTTATTTCTAAAGCATTTTAATTTCTACATATGCCACTTTTTCTAGGATTTGATTTTTTTTAACTTTTTTCTGCCTTTGTTCAGAAAATTATACATTCTATCCAGTTGTTTCTCTTCATGTTTCCAGTCATATGCAACATGCATATTTAACTAAAGTTCTAAAATTAAACACTATTTTAATCCCCATCTTAAGCAATGCAAGAATCTTGAAACACTAAATCTGCACTCCCACTCCACTCCCAAGTCACATACTATTCCTGCCTAGTACTTGAGGTTTGCATTTTAACCTGTCAAGTTAGCAGGCAATGTTTATTTTAGATTTATATCTATTATATATTCATCATGTCCTTTGTTCACCTTCTTTCCTTCCATCACAGACATTTCCTCTGGGATCATTTTTCTTCTTCCCAGAGTACATATTTCATAAGGTGTTTTCATAAAGGTCTGTGGATGATAAAAGTCAGCTTTTTTAATCTAAAAAAAAAAATTTTACACCTTCATTTTTATAAGAGAGTTTTGATGGGTATACTAATCTAGGTTGACAGTTATTTTCTCTCAATATATTAAAGCAAATATTAACTAGCTCCTGGCTCCCATTGTTGCTGTTAACGTTTGCTGTTAATCAAACTGTTGCTCCATTGTGGTGATTGTTCTTTTCTCTAGAGCTATTTTTTTTAATTTTGATTTGTTTATTCATGATTATAATAAGTTATTGTTATTTGATTATTTTGATAACAATCTGTTTTGTTATGATGTATCTGGATGTGTATTCCTTAATTATCCTGGGTTATTCTCTGAAATTCATGCTTATAATTCATTCATCTATTCCTCTTCTTTCTTTTATTCTCTCCCTCTGAGACTCTTATTAGATTTGTTGGAACACATTCTATATTTTATATAACTTACCTTTATTTATACATATATATTTCATATCTTTGTCTTATTGTGCTGCATTCTAAATAATCTCTTCTTGTGTGTTTTTATTTCACTAATTTCTTAATTGTGTCTAATTTGCAGGTTAACTTTCTCCTGTGTTACTTTTACTTTAACTGACATTTATTTATAATATCCTATTTTTCTACAAAAATATTTTCTGTTGCTTGTTCATCTTTGTAATTTTATCTTTTATTTTTTTAAGTATTCCATAAGCTTCAAAGATGGAAGTTCTTGGAAGTCTAAATCTATTATTTGTGGTTTCCATTGCATATCCCTTATGGTGCCTTGTTTCTTCATGAGCTTGGGGAGCTTCTCTTCAATCTCCTATATGTCTTCATACATAGAAACCCTGTAGGCCTAAATTGGATTTTTTTTTTTTTACCAAAATGTATGTGACTATTTCTGCCAGAATCTAGGAAGTGTTTCAAATTTGAAACCACTTTATGTTGATGAAGAATCTCATTCTCTTACTAATTGCTATGTAGATAGATTTTTTTCTTTATTTTGATGTTTTTCTTTGATACGAAGTTTGTCCAGGAATATGTTCATTTATTTCCGAGTACAAGAGATACTTTTGGTCACCTTTTAAATATTTATTTCTAACATTACTGAAGGTGATCAGAACTATGGCCTATAGTATATATGTTGAAACTTTCATGAAAATTTTCTTTATACTCAAGTGAGTATTCAATTTTTATCCAAATTTTATGAACACAGAAACAAATGCATTGTCACTTCTTGAGAGTCTTGATCAGTCAATACATTCTATATTGTTTCTTATTTGGGGCTGTGAGAGCTAATTCTGAATGAGACATCGAAAATTGCTATTATAATTGCATTTTTCTATTGTTAAATTTATTGGGGTGACATTGATTGGCAACAATTAGACAGTTTCTGGATGTACAAGTCCATATCACATCACCTATGCATTGCATTATGTGCTCACCACCCAGAATCAGCTCCCCTTCCATCACCATATATCTGGTATCCATTCCCACCTCCCCCCACCAACTCTCCCTCCCCTCTCTTCCCCTGTCCCCAGGTAACCACAAAACTATTGAGTGTGTCCATAATGCTGGTACCCACTCCCACCTCCCCTCCCACTCTCCCTCCCCATACTCTCCCCTTCCCTTAGGTATTAACCCAGCTATTGACTGTGTTCATAGGTCTCTGTGTCTTTGTTACTTTCAGTTTTATATTTCACCTATAAGTGAGGTCATATGTTTCCTGATTCTTTCAGTCTGACTTATTTCACTTAATAAGACCATCTCTAGGTTCATCCATGTTGTCACAAATGACTGTATTTCATCTTTTCTTATCGCTGAGTAGTATTCCATTGTGTAAATGTACCACAAGTTCTTTATCCAGTCATCTATCAAAGGGCATTTTAGTTGTTTCCAAGTTCTGGCCACTGTGAACAGTGCTGCGATGAACATGCGGGTACAAACATCTTTAACGATTAAGGTTTTTAGATTTTGGGGGTAGATACCCAGTAGAGGGATTGCTGGGTCATATGGTAATTCTATTCCTAATTTTTTGAGGAATCTCCATACAGCCTTCCATAGTGGTGGTACCAGTTTACATTCCCACCAGCAGTGTATGAGGGTTCCTTTTT
>PVKE010035383.1:0-16912 GCA_004027555.1 Craseonycteris thonglongyai | reverse complement strand
TATTGACTTCAAAGTAATATAGATTAAGCCAGGTGAACAAAAGGAGGACTTTTAAGAATATATGGGTGTCTCTTGGAATCCAAGGAAGGTGGTTAAGCACTCAAGTCTTCATGATTTTATTCCTCAATTCTGTTTTCCTCCAAGATTCTACTAGATTTGTTGTTACTGTTGCTGCAGTTCTCTGAAGAGTGTCTCTTTTGCTGTTTGATCTATATTATGAAATAATGGCTGCCTCACCAAAATTGAGTTTGTAGTTCTTGTCACATACAGACATTTGAGAACTTTAAATTCCATGTCCAAATGCTGGTGAGAGAAAATCTTGGCCTATCTGGGGTCTGTATCTGTTTCCTTGTATTCTGTTGGAACTGGAGGACGTAAGATTCTTGCTGACAAGAGTTTATTTCCTTGCATTGGGAATTCATTAAAAGGACTTAATGGAACTGGTCAAATTCTTTCCTTCTGCCCACCAAGAACAGAATTGTCAGAAGGAACCCTGTCTACTCTGTAGCTATCACCCATACCTCAGGCATGGAGAATAACATACTGCTCCTTCTCCAAGAAAAAAGAATTTATTTTCCCATCTTAAAAGATATATGATTTCTAGCAAAGCTCTTTAAAGTCTGCATGTTTCAGGTCAGAAACATAGCATAGTTGAAAATCTAGTTGAAGAGTGCCTGCACATTTAATGGGGGATTGGAAAGAGAGGGGAGACACAGGAAAGCAGAAGGTCTCATGGGGCCTGCCGGGAGCAAAAGGACTTCACTGTGCTCCAGCTGATATTGCCTTCCGGGACTGGAGCCTGTCTCCAGATTTTCTGATTGTTCTGAGAGTCCTTGAAATCCAACTTCTCATGTGAAATTTTCCCATTTAAAGATTCTGGTGACTCATTCTAATAAAAATGTATAGTTGAGCAGTAATATGTTTGGCCACTAGTTTGTGAACTCTGATAGACATGATTATTAAATTAATGATAGAATGAATGGGTGAATGACATATTCCTCTGGGGACATTAATTGCTTATCCCAACAGAAATGTTGACCAAGCCCTCTTGAAATGTTCATGCCTTAAAGAAGGAGAACTTTCGAGATGTGGCTAAATGTCTCAGCTATTTGAAAAGGAAGTAAATTTATACCAGGGTACACTTATCTCTTGCATGAACATGTTTTTTATTTTATTTTATTTTATTTTATTTTTTTAAGGCTTACTTGGCTTCATAGGTGACCCTATTGATTATAGGCCAACCAATGCAAATCCATTGTTTATCACAATGCTTAGAAAGACAGGGCTGTGGAAGAAGAAAACAAGATTTGCTGAGGAGTATAAATGGAATAGAGTTGGCTCTGAACCCACTTAGGCCATTGGGGCACAAATAGCTCTGTGACTACTTCAATAGGTGTCAGCCAAGTGCCACCTGAGTTGTTCTGACAAAGCTAAAATAGCATGTCACAGCTTCCTTTGCCACATACAAACTAGAGCAGTGCTTTTTCAGACCGCATGTACCTATTACATAATTGGCAATATATCTGTTTTGGGGAATGGAAGGCAGTTGATATTTTAAAGGGTGATAAACTTACTGTTGAATAAAATAGCTTGGGGGACTTTCTTGTCAGATTCCTGCTCTGGTATAACCAAGAAGTTGACGTATTGCACAAAGCTTCCATTTTCATTATTAGCTAGATTTCTGAGCGTATAAGCATTTAAACCATGAACAACACACCTCTTGAAAAGCCTTTCCCTTTGGGATTACATTTTACAGTTCCCGATGACATCTTCTCTATTTTTTATGGGAAGGGAAAATGACATTTCTAATGAGTGTGCTTGTATCATATCATGTAGGATCTGACCCCCAACTCTGACGCCTCACATTGGCCACAGGACAAAAACTCAAGTGTGAAGGGGCTCTGGGGAGACATTTTATTTGGAGAATCACTAATTCGTGTTTTTTTAAGTGTAATTTTTATGGCTTTGAGATTAAGAAATATTTATCACAATGAAATTTTGCTGAGGCGTGTGAATGCCAGTGATGTCTCATTATCAATTACCTCAACTTCATCTTGGCCTGACTATCAAGTTTCCTATCTTGTTGCTCATGTTTTATCATCTGACTTAGTTTCTCAGTGCTCCCACTCCATTGATGCTTGGCAATTGTTCCTCATATTTTCATACTTACAACCTCAACCCAATTCAATTTCAATGTAACAAATACTTTGAATGGACATTCAGTAAAATTTGAATATGTCTTACCCTTTGGTAATTAATTGCATATCTTTTATTCAGAGTCTCACCTAAGTCTCATTTCTTCCAAGAGATTTCAATACTTGGAACTTAATTGTTTTGTGAGTATTTCTTCTGTAATTCTGTCTCCACTGCTTCAGACTCCAGCTGATTGGTCCTCTTTCCGTTTTCTTTTGTCTTATTTTATAGTTAGGCTGTAAGGCCTGAACTAATGTCTACCTTCTCCATTCAATATTCTCTGAGTCTACTTTCACTTAATTTCTTTTCTTGGATCTCTTCTTATATTTGTATTAAGTTCCCTATTAACTCATTGACTGTATCTATGTCTTAATATTTCCTTGAGAATACATTTATTTCAGAGCTCTTGGGCCCATAAGAGACCAAAAAAACAAAACAAAACAAAACAAAACAAAACAAAACAAAACAAAAAAACCCCAAAAACTACAAAGAGGAAGAGCAAGAAAAAAAGAGAGAGAAAAAAGGGTAAGAGAAAAGAGACCCAATTTGTGGAGACCTCAGAAATAAAAACTTATTCATGTACAACTTTTTTTATATCTCAGTATGTGTTCTGTCACTTTAAACATACACGGTATAAGGGAAAATGAAAATAGTGTTACATGATTATTAGACAAAGCCTAAGTTAAGTGCACATTAAGACATATTCAAATTCACCAAGATCTTAAATTTGCAAATCAATTTGACATTTCACTATTACATGAGTTCGATATGCATGCCATTCCATGGATTAATTGTTGTTCTTTGGTATAGGTTGGCTGGCTTTTCTGCATTACTTGCAATACTTGGATGGGATATGAAATGGGGGATTTATGCTCTTGTTTTTGGGGTTGGGAGCATTAATATTTTTATTTAATTTCACCTGTGTCACTAAGGAGCTCTCAGAAAATGAAACACTTTTTAAAATTTAAATTTATTGCACCTACATTCATCTCACTTCCTGGCAATATTACAGGTCAGCAAATTATATTTTAGTTGTACTTTCCTTGTGTCCTTATGCTATATTCAATAATCCATCATTATATTTAAAAATGGATGTAAAACTATTTTTTTATTTGAGAAGGTAAAGAAATATTTCAAATGTATGGGATAAAAACTTAATTAGGGGGAAGCCGGGATGGCTCAGTGGGTTAAGCGCTCACTTTGCAGCACTGGGGACCAGGGATCGAATCCCGGCCCCGGCCCGTGCGGAACCATATGCTGAACTGGGAGCTCCCCCAGTTCAGTTCTCTCTGTCTCTGTCTCTGTCTCTGCATCTCTCTCTCTCTGTGTCAAAAATAATAAATAAATAAATATATTTAAAAAAAAACTTAATTAGTTAAGATGACATTTATTAAGTGCTTGGCTTGTTCAAACATAGTGGTTGTCAGTTTTGAAAAAGGAGAAATGAAAATAGAATATATTTGAAACTTCTCAGAGTGGCACTACTAATATTCTCTCTTTGTTTGCTCTTAAACATTATTTTGCTCAAACATTTTGAAAAAGCAAATGTTTGGATGATAGGTTTATAGAGGGTTGATAATTCTGTGATTGATAAAATAATGCAACTTGGTCCCTGTGCTCCAGCATTTTCTTTAGGTTAGAGCCTTACAGTCTCCTACTGAGATAACACAGTTCTTCACAAATTATTGATCACAGTTTGAAGAGCATAGCTAATTCCAGATTCTGCTTCTTAAATATTATATGAAATGAAACTGGGATCTGGGTTATCCATTGCTATGATAGGGTGAATTTAAGTCCATTTTTTAGGTTCCATTTATTATCTTGTACTAGTTTTATTTTTAGTGTTTGAATATTACATAAATATACATTTATTACATTCTCTAGTAAGGGTTTGGGGGAGGGTATTGATTATATGCAGTTGCTCCTCACACTTAAAGTTACCCTCTTACTTTTAAACCAAAATAATCCTAAAAATAAATGAGTTTATGTATCTACTTGAGACTGGGGATAGGGTCAGATTATTTCACCATCAAAGTATAAAAGGACACGATCCAGAAATCTAAGCATTCCAGAAATTTCTTGTTCCATCACAAACCACCCCAAAACTTAGTAGCTTAAAACAATAATACTTACTCTGCTCAGGAATATGGGCAGTCTTGGTTGAGACTGTTTTTTCTGATGCACTTGGCTTCAGCTGGGAAGCTTGAAAACTGGAAGCTGGAATCAAGTGCCTGATGCTTAAGCTGGGAAGAATCCAGCATCTGAGGTTGAAGAAACAGGCTTATGGGCTTTCTCTTTATATCACTGTGTGATCTACTCACACGGTCTCTCCACCATGGTGGGATCAGAATGGCAGGGTTTCTTACATGTAGACTCAGGGCTTCTAAAGCACATATCCCAAGAGAGAAAGAACCAGGCAGAAATGGTATTGCTTTTTATGGCCAAGGCACTTCTGCCTTATTCTCTTCATTAAAAATCAAGTCACTGAAGTACCTCATATTCAGTGGGAGAGGGATTAGACTTTATCTATTTATGAGAAGAGTTCAAAGGAGTTGAGGCATATTTAAAACCACACCAATATCTGAGTATTCTCTTAATGATAGTAATACAACAAAAGCAAATACAGCAAGGTGTACTACTCTAATGCTTTCTGGACTCTAAATCAATTTTCCTCAAAGTTAAGATACTTCTTCATAATATCCCTAGTGTTGTTCTAAATCTCTACAATAGTTACAGTTCTAATATTTAACATGTGCTAGTTCACGGATTTATTTATTTACATAAACATAATTATTTTAAAGAGAATTTGTGTTAGGCTTTGTCTTTTGAGAAGTAGATACCAAAACAGGATTTGTTGTGAAGAGACTTATGGGGAAACTTCTAGAAGGTTAAAGTGAAGGGAGACCAGTAATGATCGAGGATCCTTTAGAATTCAGGAGTCTCCAAACTTTTCCGCCCGCGGGCCGCATTAACTATCAAACAGTAGTTTGGGGGCCGACTACAAGCTTGAGGTCCAAATAAAAAAGAATCAAAACATAGATGTTGTTTTTAATTATTTATTTAATATTATTTTATTCAGATAAAAAGGCCGTAGTTTGGAGACCCCTGCTTTAGATCATGATGCCTATCTGATACCTATGAACAGAAAAGGGGAAGGATGACAAATTAGACAGAAAGAGTCTCAGAGTATAAGTTCCAAGAAAGGTTTTACTAGGCCACCAGGAATAGCAGTTTCTTAAAAAGAAAAAAGGAAAGAAAAAAAATGCACAAAATAAAAACAAAGAAACAAAAAATCCTATGTATATATCTACCATACAATCTATTAATTTTATTCTTGGGTATTTATCCCAGAGAAATAAAGACTTATGTTTATACAAAAACCTATACACAAATATTTGTGGCAGCTTTATTCGTAACAGCTCAAAACTGGGGGTAATCTAGATGTTCTTTGGCAGGTTGACTGTTAAAGAGTTTGGGACACATCCATGCCATGGAAAATATTCAGCAATTAAAAAAACCTAACTATTAAAACACATAACTACATAATTACATAATAATTCCAGTAATTATTATGAATTAAAAAAAAGTCAGTTATAAAGATTTACATACGATATTATTTCATTTATAGAGCATTCTTGAAATGACAGTATTATAGAAATGGGGAACATATCTGTGGTTGCTCGGGATTAAAATGGGTGTGGGAGTGAGAGGCTAGTGGTACTGGTTATAAAAAGACAATGTAAGGGATCCTTGTGGCAATGGAAATGCTCTGTCTTGACTGTATCAATGTCAGTGTCATGGTTGTGATATTGTATCATAGTTTTATAAGATACTACCATTAGGGAAACTGGGTAAATCCAGTCTCTCTATTATTTCTTACAACTGCATGTGAACCTATATTTCCCTTATGATAAAATTTTGTTAAAAAATAATGAATTTAAAATAATGAAATGTGATTTGCAAAGCAACATACTTGAAAATAGTTTAATCTGACTGTTACAGTTAGTCAGTAATGAAGGAAGTAGCATTTTATGTTGGTTAATTAAGATGAGAAGGGAATTTTTACATTTGAATGTACTAACAAAAGTGCCCCAACTCATACGTTACTTTTGTTTCATAAGTTTCTGAAGTAATCTCCCATATATATATTTAATGTGTCAAATTATTTGGTATTTAGTAGAAAAAATATTTCTTCATTTGCCTTCACCATCCAGTGCTTAATAATGCTTATACATTTCATCATGTTTTAAGTTTCTCTTCATAGTATTCAAATGTATCCAGTACATTTTCAGATGATTGTATAACCATGTTCATCAGATAGTAAAAAGAACCCAATTTACCCTGAGGAAAGTGTTCCTGTTTTAATAAAACATAGTCATTTTGACTTGCAAATGGAATACAATATAAATTCAATATAAGAAAAAAAAGGAGAAAAAAATATGGGTTGCCAAATGAGAAAATAAAATTTCAATCCAAGTTTATTTTACATACTCAATTGTAAACACACTATTGTGGACTTAAGAGTTCATTTAGAAATTCTTGAAATTTTCCAGCTCCTTTAATGCCCAAGTGAAGATACTTCCAATAAAATGCAATGCATTCTGGTTTAACACAGTACCTAATAATTCATCTCTGTTTAACTCTATACAAGGTTGAAACAATATGGTTGAAAAATTTTCAGTTCTCCCTATAAAATAATAATGATAATAATAATAATATTTTTCTTAAATTATTTATATTTCAGTGGGTGAGAACTTTTCCCTGTAATAAAAGTAAGTTTTCCTTTATTACAGTTCAATAGCTTGAATTAATAAAGCATGTCTTCTTAATAAAACGTTTTGCCTTTTGCACCATTTTTTCAGTCCTTACCATCTTTCTAATCTATTTATATATATAGAGAGAGAGTTATCTATATATCTATATATAAGGTCTGACAATAAAGTTTGTGATCTCATCCTAGGAAAACTGCTACATACCTCATTGCTGACTATCACTACGGTCACCTCTGAAGTGCTCCCCTTAAGAAGCTATGCACTGATGCCAGTGCCTAGTCCCTTCAGAGCAATTTTGAAATTCTTTTTTTCTGGGATGGCTTTCAGAGCTGTCACTGTATTACCCTTGAATGTCATCAAAATGCCTTCCTTTCACTATTTTCTTCTTCTTCAGGTAAAGAAAAAAGTCATTGGGGGCCAGATCCGGTGAGTAGAGAGGGTGTTCCAACCAATACAGATACTTGCTTACTGGCCAAAAACTCCCTCACAGATGGCTCTGTGTGAGCTGGTGCATTGCTGTGCTGCAAGAGTCAAGAGTTGGCAAAAAGTTCAGATCATTTTCATGTAATTTTTTCATGCAGCCTTTTTAGCACTTCCAAATAGTCAACTTAATTGACTGTCTAGTTGTTACAAATTCATAACGAACAATCCATCTGATATCAAAAAGGTTAGCAACATCGTTTTGACTCTTGATTTGTACTGATAGAAGTTTTTACTCATGGAGAATTAGCTGACTTCCATTGTGCACTTTGACACCTTGTTTCAGGGTTGTATTGATCACCAGGGATACCATAGCCAAAATATCGCCATCTTGCCTCTTCAAAAGGACTTGGCAGAGTTCTACTCTCCTTTGTTTTTGTTCATCAGTGAGCTGCTTTGGGGGCATTTTTGCACACACCTTTCTCATGGCAAGATTTTCAGTTAAGATTTTCCTATTTCTCTATTGATATTGACTTGGTCTAGTATGCTTCTCACAGGTAGCTGGCAATTTTGACAAACAATTCGACAAATTTTTGCAATGTTTTCATCAGTTCTGCTCATTACTGGCAGCCTCTTTTCATAGTAATGCTTTCTCTCCATTCAGATAAATGTGTAATTCATTTGTACACTGTTGTTTTCTTCATGGCATTACCCCCATCAACTTGGACTCATGTGTTCCTGATTTCTCTTCCGCTCTTGCCAAGTTGAACAAAAAATTTAATGTTTGTTCATTGCTATAATTTAAGTTCCAGCAGTCTTGTGACAGCACACAAAAACACACAACAACAATAATGAACACCAGTCAGCAAGACACCACCACAGTTTGACACAAGCACAGCTGTGAGACACTGATATACCCAGGTTATGAAACCTTACCGAGTTGTTTGTACAGTGCTGCCAACGTAAGCACATGGTGACAAATTTGCGAACTTGTATGTCCTAAATTTGTTATTAATTTAAAAATGTTTTCTCCAGTTGCTCTTGTTATGAAAGATAAGAGAAAAAAAAATGACTTCATGAAATTTAAGAAACTCAAACTTGGCAAGCACCAAAACATTAATTGGGTTTACTGTATTGGCAAATTTGACTTAAATAGACTTCATGGCTTCCCAATTAATGGTTAAATCTATACAACTATGGGCCATAAATAAAGTTTATAGTGAACTTTGATATTTCACCTATTTTGTTCTTGATCAGAATCCCAACTTTACTGTTTTTCTGAAAGCTGATTTTATAAATGTCTTACTAATATTTTGGTAGCAATGGCCTTTATTAGCAAATGCAAATTTATAAATAAACAGTCTCCAGCTTCTATAATATTCAAGTTGTGATTCCCAGTGCTTCAACTTCCAGAATTTTAATTTTTACTATTGCTTTGAAAATTTCAAGTATTTCCAAGGGAATTCTGTATGTATCAACATGATGCTTGAAGTTAGATGGTTTTGTGCCAAACAATGGCAGCATCTCTACAAAGATAATGCTATAATAACATTGCTTTACTCATGTTACCAATGTATAAAAATACAGATTTCAAAAAATGTACATCATATTCAAATAACACTTCATGGTTTGTGATGCTACCGTGTTTCCCCGAAAGTAAGACATCCCCTGAAAATAAGACCTACTTACAGTTTTGCCTCTCGCTGAAATATAAGGCATCCCCCCGAAAATAAGACCTCCCCGAAAATAAGACCTATAATGATTCCCACAGGAATGACAGCCTATCTCCAGACTTCTGATATTGCAATAAACAAGCCATTCAAGGACAATTTGTGCACGGAAATTAATGACTACATTGAAAATAGAATGGCGAGAAATCAGCTTGGAAACTTTGTGAAACCTAAACTGCAAGAGGTTGTGACTTGGGTGAAGAATTCATGGGAGAAAATCATTGACAGTTGCATTGCAAATGCACTATGAGCAGGCTACCTTGACAAGAAGTACTCATTTAAGGACAGTGCTATTGATAAACATGAGAGATTTGGTCCACTGATTCTGAAAGAAATGGACTCACAAGAAATTCACCAGGAAATTCAGGGTTTGGATTGTTATGATGTTCCAGATGATGACATGACTGTCACTGAATAAATGAGTAAATGTACCATAGATTGTTGTACATGGAAATAGTGGTAGCAACAAGAAATTCTTGATACTGTAGGATTCACAGTTTGTCTGGTTATGCTGGTTTGTGATGGCAACTACTACCGTACCGTATACAGGTAATAAATTTCCTTTTATTTTTTGTTCAACAATAAATGTGTACCATATTCTTCTTCATGGAAAAGTAAGACCTCCCCTGAAAATAACACCTAGTGCATCTTTGGGAGCAAAAGTTAATATAATACACTATCTTATTTTCGGGGAAACAGGGTAGTATTTTCACAGTTATATAAGAAAGCTCATGAACTTCTTTAATTTGGCCTTCCTAAAAATCACTTGAATTAATTACTAAAAAGCACAATTGATGCTACTTCAAAAAAATCTTTACCTGTATGTTTAATTCAGTTTTAAATGTAAAGTTAACAATTGACAGTGGTCAATAAGAGTACAAAAAGATCATGCTTATAAAATCAGTAGAATTTGACAAAGCACTGGAACAATCCAGTGGATTAAGGAGTCTTCAACAAAGTATGCTAGTATAACTGCATAATTTTGTGGGGGAAAATATTAAATCTTATTCCCTACATTGCACCATATACAAAAATTAAACCAAGATGGAGCAAAAACATATATAAGCATAATGTTTCTAGGAGAAAACATTGGGGAATATCTTCATGACTGGCAGACAAACAGATTTTAGCTAGGTAAACATACATTAAAAAAATAATAAAAAGTTAAAAACCAAGAATTGAATTTCATCATACATATAAACTTTTCATTAAAATAATCAATACAAAATAAATGTACATATTTAAAGGAGAATTTGCATTGTATACATATATATATGGGTGTATATGTATATTTGTACAAAGTGAGAATGAATGTGATTGATTGATATACAGTAACCCCTGTATCTATGGTTTCACTTCCCATAGTTTCAGTTACCTGTGGTTAACCAGGGTCCAAAAACATTAAATGGAAAATTCCAGAAATTAATAATTTATAAGCTTTCAATTACTTGCTATTCTGAGCATTGTGATAAAATCTTGTGCTGTCCCGTTCCATTCTGCCTGGTATGTAAATCATCCCTTTGTCTGTCTCGTGTATTCATACCCATTAATCACATAGTTGTCTTGGTTATCAGATCAACTATTGCTGGCCCCAAAGTGCAAGAGTAGTGATACTGGCTATTCAGATCAGCAAAAAGAAAGAAAAAACGCTGTAATGTGCTTTCTTTAAATGAAAAGTAAATATAGTACAAGAAGATATTTTGAGAGAGAGAGGGAGAGACCACACTCATATGACTTTTATAGTAGTATGTTGTTATAATTGTTCTATTTTATTACTAGTTATTCTTGTTCATCTTTTACTGTACCTAATTCATAAATTAAACTTTATCATTGGTATGTTATGTATAGGAAAAAACTAAGTGTATACAATTTACCCTTGAATCACATGAGGATTAGTGTGCTGACCCCCACACAGTGGAAAATCTACATTTAAGTCAACCCTCAGAAGCCACAGATTCCCAATCCTAGACAGAAAATAATAGTTTTCAATTTGTAGCTGGTTGAATCCCTGGATGACAAACCCAGGGATAAGGAGGGCTGACTGTGTACAGTATTTATTGAAAATTATTTAATTGAGCATCTACTGCATGTCAAACATTGTGTTAGCAATTGGGGAACAAAATGATGTGGTGGTACAAGTTCTGTTTTCATTCAATAAGTTAGGGGAAAGTCATGTTTATGAATATCACTGAAATGTAACATGATTTTCTATAACATAGAAGTGCATAGACTTATTTCATTATTTAGAAAGAGGCGATATTTGAGCCACCATCTGAATACATTGGAGTTAGTTGGTAGCTGGAAGTAGGTTATCTCAACGAGTAAAAATAACACTAAGGAACCCAATGTCAAGAGGATGGTCTATTTAAGGGCCTAGAAGGAGTTCAATAGCTTATGGCTAGAAGGAAGAAGGGGTAAGTGTGATAATATGGACAGGAGTGTTCTGGTCTAGATTGGGTAAGCAATATTTTTGTCTGGATATCATTCTTAAGAAGTTTATCTCAAGTGGAACTTAGTTATATAAGCCTATCATCTATAAAACTGCTTGTAAAGTAGGGTGTCCTGGATTCAATAGGATGACTAACATTTAGCTAGCAAAATAATTAAGAACATAGGTCCTAAAAGTGTCTTCTTTATTTTTGTTGAAAGTAGCGGTCAATTTATTTTTAATTTTAGAGTTTTTAAATTAAAAGTAATCTATACAAATGAAATATGTTCAAATAAGGCAAAAGGAGTATAATCAAAACAAAGACTATTTTACACCCCACATACCAAGGGCGACTCTCTAGAAACACTGGAACTTTTTCTTGTGGCTTCTCAGGAAATGTGCTATGCACCCAAAACATAGGTGATACATGGATAGATTTTTCTTTTTTCTCTTTTTCAAAAATGAAAACATGCTCTATTATCTGTTTCACAGTTTTATTTTTGATTTCAAGCATATATATTGGTGATACTTCATATCAGCAGATTTATACTTACATATTTTACATTTTACTGGAAAAATATATAATACTCTTTTATTGACAGTCTTTTGGAATTTAACTTTGTTTTGACTGTGTTCCTCATATTTTTCCTATTATGAAACAGTGCCATAATTAATCTCCTTTTATACATTTCTTTGTATGCTTTTAATAATAATAAGCACTACCTCCATTCCAGGCACTCTTCTGAGATATTAAATATATAATTAAATTATCATTCCATGCTGTGAAGGATGCACTCTTTGTTATTTCCATTTTGCATATGGGAAAAATGAAGACGTGAAACTTCAATAATTTCCCAAAGTTTACATATATGGTGAATGAGCTGGAATTAGAAACAATTAGATGCAAAAGACTTTTCCTAACACCTACACTAGATTACCTCACACATAGACAAATGTAGTATAGGCTAAAACTATGGCTGTATTAATAGAATATAAAAACCAAATGAGAAGTGTACTTTTCGATTTCGTATACCACTTACTTTACTTTATTGCCCTTCAAAGAAATTTTATCAATTTGTTAGTCTATCAATATTTTTCCTTCATCTATGTGTATACTATCAGGTACATGAATAGTTGTCTACGGGTAAAACAAATTAGGTTATTTTTATTCTAATTACGATACATGTGAGTTTATAAATTTATAATCCAGTTATCTATCTTTGATATAAATTGGCTTTAATGTTTTTTGGTGTCTTGCAAACCTTTGTTCCTTGGTGACTGAAAATTAAACAAACCTCTTATTTAAAGTATGGTCCATATGAATGAATACATATCTCAATGTATTGCAATCTATGTTTTAACTGTTTAGCCAGCTATAGGAAAGTCCTTGTCTATTATTCTGCCACTCTCAAATAATCTTAATTAATATGGTTTTGTGATAATTGTGACATTTGGCAGCCTAAGCTATTATTTCTCTAATTAACTTGACTTTCAGCTTTATTCTTTACTCATGAAACACAGTGGTGTCCGTGTGGTTGTCTCCTCCCACAGGGAGGCCGTAGCCGCACACGTGACTGTGCTTCTCTGCAGTACCCCACCCTGCTAAGAGCTTTCAAGCCTGTACCTGTGGTTCAAGGAGAGTGAGTGAGGCGTACATAGCTCAACTGTTTTTGCTGAGATTTACTAGATTTTCTTGAATGAATGGTTCTCCATTTCTTGTGGGGTCTTAGGACAATTTTCAGAGATTTTTTAAATGAATGTGTTCTGTGTGTAGACTTCTGATTTAATTTTTGTCCCCAACTTTTGCCCCATTTTCACACTCATGAACTCCCATGCCTTATCCCCGCTTCATTACTTGACGTTGATTTTCATTTGTTTTTCTGGTTGAATGGTTTTGATGTTTTTGGATTCTGCTTAAAAGTTTGGTGCATAGTATTCAATCATGTATTGAATACATAAATATTTTATTTAGGCTTCTTCAGCAAAGAATAAAGATGTATTCAGATTACCTTAGGTGTTAGTGGGATATTGTTGCTGTGGATCAGAATTTCCATTATTGTCAAAGATTTATGTATCACATGACTATTAAATATAGTTTTACCAAAAAAGAAAAATATTCATATTCATTTTCTTTCTACCATTTGATATACAGGACTTGGAAAGCTCGAATAAAACAATAATGTTAGAGTGCTCTATGCCAAAGCTTTGGGGATCCAGTTTTGTTTTTCGTTAGAGGAGGGAAATTCTTAGCCACCTTTCAGAAATTATGTTTACATCAAATGAATGTTATACTTGTGTAGTGGTAGCAATTTGAATAATTGATGTCCTCTCTGTTCAAATTTCAGTTGGTTTCACGTACGTACCTTAGTTTTTACAGCTGTTTGCTCATCATGTTTTCTGAAACCGAGAGCAGTTTGATCTCATTTTTCACACTTATTTTCCAACACAGTGAGTAATTGTTTCACTGTTGTCGGAAGTTGAGCTTCCTAATTTGGTAAACTGCATCCCTTCCCGCTTCTCAACACGAACAAAACAGAACACTCCTTAAGATAATATTCTCTAATGACAAAAATCTGTCATTTATTCACAAGGCTATATAATGCATCATCTTTATTGCAGAGTATTTATGTGAAAACAAACTACGCAATAGCTAATACCTAGGAACATAGGTTTCATAAGTGATCAACCATCTTTTAAATTCAGCTAAGTTACAGAAAATTATTTAAGTGCCACTGGTGGCTGCAAAGCTACATTATAACAAAATCTTTTGGAAGTGATTCATATTTATCTGTAAACCCAGGTCATATCACAGAAAAATAGTCAGGTAACTGAATTAATAATGTTGCCAATATTTAGGACAAAATTAAATAATCAGCAAGAAAGATGGAACTATAATTTACCATTCCTTGTGATGAATCAGTGTTTGAATTTCATTGAAAGTTGTCTTTATTCTTGAAGTAATGCTAAAAACATGATTTCAGGAGCTGCAAATGGTACAAAAGTTTTTTTTATTTTAAGGCCATACTTCTATAGGTGATAAAGAGATGTAATTTTTTTTTATTTAATAAGAAGGAACATGGTGTCTGAAGTAGGGGAGGACAATCTTGTAGAACTGAACCCCTAACCCATATTCTATGGAGTGTGATCCTATCTCTGCATAGTTTGTGTCAGATTTGAGTTGAATTGTAGGACACCAGCTAGTGACTGGAGCATTGCTTGTTGGTGGTGTTGGGAAACACCCGCTATCACCCACGCAACACACATACATTGGAATTGGGCCCAGGATCCTAATTTGGTCTTCCTCTCTTTGCCATTTATCACTTTAACTGTGCATTCTTGATTTGGTATTTTCTTCTAGTCATATTTATATTTCTGTAAATGTTCCTAATGTACAGATACCATTGTTTTCTAATAAGTTTTATTTGAACTAAGAAAATAAATCTATACTGTGTCTCTATATTCTTCCATTAATGGTTTGCATTTCTAAGTGCCTATTTGATGCTCTAAGAACTTCTAGGAAAACTGTTAAAGACAATGCTAAATATATTAACAACAAAAGAGCCTGCATATGCAAAATATGTCAATGTAATTCTTGGTAATGATTATCCATAGTTTATACAATGTTATAATAATTTTTTCCAATTAGAAAGATTATGTGAACTTAACTGAGATTCTAGAGAACTCGATGTCGCTAACTTTATTTGGGTCTCAGTTGGCTCAGCATTAATTGAGGAGACTCAACTAAACTAACCATCTTGAATCTCCTTTTAATGGAATACCTCTAGGATGAGCCCAGTGTATTTATTAATTGTATATTGCTGTGTAATAAATTATCCAAAACTTATATGCTAAACAATACATTTTTATTTTCTCAGCATTTCTGTGGGCTGGGTATTTGGACACAGCTTAGCTGAGCAATTCTGACTTGATATATTTCATGAAATTAGGCACGATGTTGACCAGAGCTGCAGTTGTTCAAAGGTTTACCTGGGGCTGGGGGTCCTCTTTAACTCAGTTGGTTAGGTCCCCCAGTTCAAATGAGACCACACTGAAAATCTTTGTCCTCTTAAGGCTAGCTGAGTTTGTTCTGTAATAAGCTACCGAATCATCTTCTAACCTCAGTCAGGTGAGTTAGCAAAAACCAAAGGGCAAAAAATAGTATCAGGCATAGCATTTTAGTGGACTGTGAGAAAGCTCATTGTCTCCACTCACTGTATCCATTACATCTACCACCAATGTCATTGCACAACCAACTGGGTGATCTGACTGCAAATATATATGGTGACATGTATTTTTAAAATTACGGTCAGTCTATAGCAAATGAATAAGAGATGACCCCACTACACCAAAATGGTAGCCTTCTGTTGGGCACTTAAATAGCTGATGATCATTAGACTACAACAGGGATTCCCAACCCCATGCCCGCGGGCGCCATGGCGCCCGCAGCCCGATTTGTGTGCGCCCGCCATTATTTGACTGCATCAGAAGTTTTTCATAAACACTAAGTAAAACTATAATTTATTTTTATACATTTGTTAGAATTTTAAAATACTGTTGGAGTATCTACACAGGTTTATTATATTCGTTGGTATGTTTGCGATATCGTATGTGTAAGTGTTTCCCTAGCTGTCGCCTTTGTACATGTGGCGTCCTGTTTAGCCGCTGCGCTCTTTAAACTCTCCTCCACCCAACCGGGAGACGCCAAGTTGCCATTTTGATTGCGGTTGCTAGACTGATCGGGTCGTGACGGTTAGCTAGGATCACAGTGTTTTGATATATTCGATTTTAAATGAACTAAAAGCAAGGTAGGTAATCTATTATTATGGTGGCAATTTGATATGATATTGTAGTTCTATCACTATTTTTATTTTTATTTTTTTAGTCCTAAAATGAGTGGACCAAATAAGAGAAAACGAACCTATAATTTTAACACAGACTGGGAGGAATCATATTGTTTCATTCATTTAAAAGGTAAATGCGTTTGCCTGTTGTGTGGCAGTAGTATGGCAGTGCCGAAAAAACAGAATGTTGAACGTCACTTTCAGACAAGTCATACCACTTTTGATATGAATTATCCACTTAAATCTGAAGTAAGAAAGAAAAAAATAAATCAACTAAAATGAAGTTGAACTACTCAACAGACTGTTTTCACTAGACATGTGGAAAAATGTAAAAAGGCAACCATTGCTTCTTTCAAAATTTCTCACATGCTCGCAAAGAAGAAAAAACCTTTCCAGGATGGTGAATTGTTAAAAGAAGCATTTCTGACTGCTGCCAATTGTTTGTTTGAGGAATATTCTAACAAGCGTGAGATTATGTCGGCGATACAAGACCTACAGTTGTCAAATAACACAGTCACAAGAAGAATA
>PVKE010035382.1:0-16916 GCA_004027555.1 Craseonycteris thonglongyai | reverse complement strand
CTGCCTCTTTAGTTTTCATTCTGTCTTGACCTTTCAAGAAGGAATTTTGTCAACAGATTATAATGGTCCTTTTAAGTTTTGCCACAAATTAAATTCCAGCAAGGGGTGAGGTCTTGTTTTATTTCTTGTACAGGCCACCTGGACCTAGTGAGTCACTCCCAGGTCATCAACTTTTTGCCTAGAGAAAGGTCGAAGTTAAAGACTTTCAAGTTTTGGGGGTAGCATCTGAAGGCTGCCAAAATAAGAAACAGTTTGACTCCTTTTCCAGCATCTCCATGTTCACTCCTTTCTCTCGTTGACTGTTCAATCTGAAAACCAACTGCACAATATAATTAACTCAGCGTGCTCTAAGAACTAATGAAAACCTTAGACACTTAGGGAGCTTTCCGAAGTACATATCAACCAGTGGAGCTATCAAATGTTTTGTTAAATGGAATCTCATGCAGTCTAGGCCAATTAGTTACAATAAATGGCAACAGAGCAGGGGAGGCTCTGAGTGAAGATAGTGCCTGGTAATATATCTGCTGGGAAAGCACAGGGGTTGGCATAAATCCATTTAGGAGTGCATATGCAATGAAATGGCATTGAGGACATTTGTATAGTGTTCAAATTCTATGTTGCAAGTGTAAAATGAAGTGAGAATTTGAATGTGATTTATTAAAGTTAGACTTATTTTTCCTTGCAGGTCTATTAATAATGTAGCTGAAAAATTCCGTAATATATTCACCTGTTTTGTTCATCCTAAGGGTGCTGTCACTTGCACTTATTGTGCTGATACAAGAGTTTGGGAAAGAAAACCAAATACAGCAATGTGAGCTCTGTCTTTCATATGGTGAGGGAAACCATGAACCAAATTATGACTATTTAAGTAAACATGTTATTAATGCATATCTTGCATACAGAAAAAAATCACATCCATGAACAGGTAAGTGAGCAGCCTTCAGAGTAAGAAACTGAACATTATTTGCATCACAAAAGTTTTCTTTTCCCAATCATCAAACCCCTAATTTGCAACAGAGATTAGTTTGTGGCTTTATATAAATGAACTCATATAGAATGGGCTCTTCAGTGTGGTTTCTATGGTCACCACTATGCTTATGAGATGTATCAGTTTTCTTGTGTGTAGCAATTGTTTGCTCATTCTCATTGTTGCATAGTATCCACTGAGTGAATACACCACTATTTACTTTGGATTATTCCAGTGTGGTGTATTTTTAATAGTGCTGTCATGAACTTTCATGTGCACATCTTTTATGACACAGATATAGATATTTCTATAGGAAATATATCTAGAAATGAAGTTCTTGAGTCATAAGGTATGTCTATTACATTCATTTTTAGTATATCTTGTTCAACAGTTTTCAAAAATGGTTGTTTCGGTTTATAATTTGCTATAAATTGAGAAATCTAGTTGCTTCTCATCCTTGTCAACTCTTATTATTATCTGTCTTTATCATTTTTGCCATTCTAAGAAATATACAGTAACTCATTCACTGTAGAGTTCATTGACATTTCTCTGATGAGTAATGAATTTGTGCACCTTTTGATGTGTTTATTGGTATTTGAATATTTTAGCTCATGATATTTTATAAAGCCATATGTCAATATGGCATCCCCAGGACAATGAATCATCTGTAGGCCCCAGGACAATGAATCATCTTTAGGCTGAACAAACACAGACTTTGTCAAGTTCTCTGAGAATGTGCTCTGATAATATTTCCTAAACCAAAAGGCTATCTCTTGGACTTGTCCAGAGTCCTTATAAAGCAGAGCCTGCAGGTTTTCCTGTCATGTATATTAAACAGCACAAGGTAGAAGGGAACAAAAAGCTCAAAGATCATTAAATTCTCCACTTCTACAAATGTTTACTACAGTAAGTAAGATGAAGTTCCACATCATTGCTTTACTTTGTCTAAATCATGCCTTTAGGGAATTGTTCTTTTTTCTCTGTTAATATTTAGTACTTACATTCTGCACTAATAGTAAAAAAAACTATATTCATTTATTCATTTATTCAGCAAACCGTAATTATATACTAATTATAATTCAAAAACACCTCTGGATATTGGTGATTAAGAAAAGCAAAGTCCACGCCTACTTGGAGCTTACCTTTTAGTGGTATAACAATAAGTAAATACATAAAATAAGATAACTTGAAATAATAGAAGATTCCAAAGAAAATAAATCTGTAAAAAAGATAAAGAGTGATTGATTGATGCAGGGGGAAAAGGTGCAAAATTTTTCAGGGCATGGTCAGAAAAGCCTCTCTGTAGAAATTAACTTGAACTAAAACCTAAGTGATTAAAAATACAACCAAAACCCTACCAACCCAGTGCTGATGAGAGTGAAGGAAATTTCAGGAGGGAGATAGCCCAGTACTGTGAATTACAGCAAAAGGGCTAGAATGATGAGAACCTAACTGGTAGAAATGCAAGGAGCAGGGTGTCTGTGAGGGATTTTAAGCAGCAAGTTCAGAAAGGTATAGCTTTGTAGCCCAGTAGAAGGAGTTCAGATTTCATCCTACCAGTAGTAGGAAGACAAAGCAGGGCCACAGGAAGAAAAGTTACAGGTGCTGATACTTAGTTTTAAAGTAGAGTTTGGTAAACTGAAGCTGATGGGCCTATCTCACCTTATGTAAACAAATATTTATTGGAACACACAGGCATGTTCATTCTTTCATCCATTGCTTATGGCTGGTTTCACGCTTTCATGCTACAACAGCAGATTTGAATAGATGTGATATAGACAATATGGCTCACAAGCCTGAAATATTTCTTTTTTTTTTAAAGATTTACTTTTTATTGTTTTTGACAGAGAGAGAGAGACAGAGGCAGAGACAGAGACAGAGAGAAGGGGAAGGGCCCAGAACAGTCTCCATAGTTGCACATCATTGGTTTTTCCACATAGTTTCATTCCACAGGTAGACGCAGGGCTGCACAGGGCAGGAGCTGGGCCCGGGTCTCACCCCACTGAGAACCAAACTGGGGGAACTCCCCAGTTCAGCATATGTGTCTACACGGGCCAGGGCTGGGATTTGATTCTCAGTCTCCGGGGCTGCAAAGTGAGCGCTTAACCCACTGAGCCATCCTGGCTTTCCCCTGAAATGTTTCTTATCTGGGATTAAAAGAAAAAAAAAGTTGGCTAATCCATCTAAAGAAGACCACTGTGGATATGCTATGAACCATAGACAATAGGAAAGGGACAGAGAGGAAACTGGGAGAACACTCAAGAGATTATTTAGAGGTCCAGGCAGGAGATGATCAAGCTTAGATTAGAGTAAATGAGGGTGATGAAATGTGGATGGATTATGGGAAGAGTAAACTATAAGACCTAGAAAAGAAGAAATATATAGAGAGGAGAATAAAAAGCAATATTCTGTAGCCAGTGGTTAGTTGATACTCTTTTAGAGTCCATATTTAAAAACTTTTATCCTTATATGGTAAAAGCACTATGATTTAGTGTAAAATATTATTACTATTTCATTAAAAGCCACATTTCCCTGATTATAGTAATTGAATCAGGTTCTCTACAAAATCAAACAACATGTCCATGTGTAAAATGCTTGCTTTCCCTTTGCAGTGGTACTGGATCAGTAAATGTTTGTTCTGTAGAACCTTCTCCCAGACTATCTCTAATATTCAGTCAAGCATAAGCATTGAGTAAAAAGTGCTAATTAAATAAAAACACGAACATATAAGATCCAATTTTATTTTGTACAAAAGACTTCTCTCTTCTCAATGTTAGACTGAAAGAAAAGATAGTGCTAGCTTTGGCAGCACATCTACTAAAATTGAAAGGAAAGATACGGTAATTCCAGGGACCAAGTCTATTTGGGTATTCCTCATAGTGAGCATGTTAATGAGGAAGCAACAAACCAAAGCTTCTTCAGGTGGAGGAGATTGAATTCTGGTCTTAGTGGGGTAGTTGTGCTCTTAATATAAGAATGTGACTTCTGATGAATGGAAAGATGGAGGACATTGTGTGGAGAAAACTACAGGAAAGAAATGACTTTGTTAAACCACAGAAAGAATTCAGGCAGGGGGCAGGCATTGTAATTGGCCATGCTAGAAAAGTTGGGAGGAAGTAGGCCACTGGATGGCTCCCAAGGAACTAAAACAAGTTTAGGGGGGAAAAAGGGGGAGAGGAGATATTACAGATTTACAGATCTGCATGGATGTGACCGTAGAAGGACTAAGGAATTTTCTTTGACATACCCCGAGGAAAGGAAACTAGGATTTTAGATTAGGTTTTACAAACCTCTATTCTGTAATATGTGGACAAGGTCAACATGTTTCAGAATTGTTTGGGTGAACTTTTTCCCCATCTGGTTCAGGTTAAGGAGGTTATTGGCCTGGGAGTTTCAAACAAGGTGGAAACTTGAAGCCAATTTTATGGGTGTGAACTGAAACTGACAAACAGCTATTTCAGACAGTGTGGTAGAAACTAGGGAGTACCTCCTAAAGGTCTGACATGAATGCACAGACATAAATATGTCACCATACTCTATGTGGGAATCAGAGGGGCTCAGACAGAGCCACCAAGAAGAAAAATAAATAGCCTCCATAAATGGGCATTTGTTTGTTAGAGGTAAAAACAAATACACACACACACACACACACACACACACACGTATGTATGGAAAAGTATATATATGGAAAAGGTCTTGATTTTGCTTCTGAGTGTATATATTATCCTTTATGAAGTAACTGGTAGCCTGGAATATCTAAATACAAAGAGAGTAGACTTTAATCAGTTGAATCTTCAGTTGAACAAAATGAGAGCATTCTAATTAATACCGGCTGATGGTTAAATTCAGTTATGTTTTCTGTTGGCCAGAAATGTGCTGATTTGCTTGATTATCTGAACAGATGAAATGGAGTGCTGTTTTGTTTCTGAAAGTCACTGTTTCAACATTATTATAGTTATTGAATAGTTCATCCAAGGAAAACACCAATTTAATTTATTTTTGTATTATATTGATGTTTGAATTTTAAAGGAAATAATTGATACAATCATTGGTAAAGTGCAAGCACAAGTCTTTATTAAACTGTGAAGAGCATCCAGGTGAAGTGACCAAATCCTCACCAGTGTGGAGGCCCTATAAGGACTCTGCTCTATGTATTTTTATTTTTCTAGAGTAAAATTTCCTCATTTCCTTTCATATCAAACTACATACCTAGATGTAGAAGGTAAGAGAGTCTAAATAGCATTGTTACATATCTTTGATGCTTTTTTCTCCCTCCAGTTTTGCTTTTAGGAGCAAATAATCTACAAACCAAAGGGAATTTCATAAGTGGCTGTATTATTACCTTGGCTTTGTTAAATTTGTTTAAGTCATTTCAGCAGTCAACTCAAAACTCACTGAGAGCACACAACAGATTACCCATTTTCTTTCTGACACCTAGAAAAATAAGTCTATGGTGTCTCACCCGAGAATGCTAGTTCCACCTCAACTCATTAAATTTTATTAGGCTGTTTCTCAAATTATGATTCTACTCTTCAAGGTCATTTCATAGTTTGAAGTCAATTCAAAATGACTAAATTAATTTTCTTCATAAAAAATATTGAACAACACAGTTTTAAGACACCATTGAATTGTACAGGTCATATCATTACTAAACAAATCTTGACTTTAACTGAGCAAAGTTCATTTTTCTTTTTTTAATGTTAGGTTTCATGGACACAAAATTAGTCTTATTCTCTATGATACTTTAAATCTACAGGTTCTATGGGAACACACTTTTTTTTGTGGAGGAAGATAAAATCATTCTCATTTATACAAATGTAATATCTCTAAAGGATAGATTTTCATCATATGGCTATGAAATCAAGATGAACTGCACACTTATGAATGATTGCACCTTTAAAGTGATACACCAAGGACACACAATTTTGTGTAAATAAATCCTAGTAAGTGATTCAAAAGTATAACAGAATGTACCAGAGAAAAATGACATAGCAGAGTATTATAATGTGTTTAATCTTTACTTCTGAGATTATCTTTACATCTGTTCATTAATCATGGAAAACTATATACTAAATTAAAGTCAGGTTACAGTAAAAATTGATGCCTTTTAGATCATGTCAGAATATAATTTTTCCCCTATTGCACCAGGAATTTAATTTATAAACAATTCTTAAAAATAAAAGTATGAGATGAAAAATTTATTGTCTTTCTTCCTGAGATAGTATATCAAGATAATGTAGAAGATACAAATGACTGAATAGCTTAGCCACATGAGTTGACTATAACCCTAATCACCGAAAATGATCAACAAATAGCTGTTTCCAAGAGTGACAATAAGTTCAGAGTAACAAGGTAATATATGTTAATTTTGTTTAAATGATGGATCAAAACGAACTTTACTTACACGCTCCTCCTAAAGCTACATATCTTCAAACTGCAAGTATATATTTGTGTCACAAATCAAAATCACCTATAAGCAACTGCTGTTCTAACTTGAAAAAATCCAGTTGGAGAAACTGTAGTTAATATGGCCACTGCTGGCCACGTCATGGAAACAACCAGTTTCCTTTGATAGATGACCAGAAAAAGAAGTTGTGGTACATTCATACAATGGAATACTACTCAGTGATAAGAAAAGATGAAATACATCCTTTCATGACAACATGGATGTACTTAAAAACATCTTATTAAGCAAAACAAGTTAGGCTGAAAGAATCAAGAAACATATGACCTCACTTATAGGTGGAATACAAAATTTAAAGTAACAAAGAAACAAAAACTCATGGACACAGTCAATAGTTTAGAGGTTTCCTAAGGGTAAAGGGAAAGGTGGGTGAGAGAGTTGGGTGCGGTTAGGGGGGTGGGGAGTAGGAAGGGGCCATCAAATATATGGTGATGTAAAGAGAGATGATTCTGGGTGGTGAGCACATAATGCAATGCATAGACAACATAATTTAGAATGTACACCTAGAAGCAATGTAATTATTATAAACCAAAGTCATTCCAATAAATGTAGCAATTAAAAAATATGTATATCGCCACTGCTATTGATAAATGCTTATTCAACTCAATTATAATCTATTTATAGGGGGAAAATTTGGCTATTTGCAGATCATGCTATCATTTCATCATCAGTAATACAGGTAGCAAGCAGTATCAGTTCTACCTACAAAGGTGACTGTTGTTAAATAAAAGATGTAAGTGATTTTGAAATGTAAAACACCCAAATATGAAGCATGTCTTTACTAATATTGTTGGCATTGAGCTAAACGTTGTTAAATATAAATGTAAAAGTATATTATGGTTTGAATTATACCCACCCCTAAATCTGTTGAAGTTCTAACCTTCAGTACCTGTAAAAGAGACTTTATGTGGCATAGATGTAATCAATTTAAGTTTTGGGGGAAAAGCACTAATCCAATTATGACCAGTGTCCTCACAACAAAAGGAAAAGAGACATAGATACAGAGACACATAGGAAAATGATCATGTGATGATTGAGGTAGAGATTAGAGTGATGTGTCTAACAGCCAAGGAACACTAGGAATTACCATTTAAGACAGAATTATGAGAAGATGTGGAGCAGATACTCTCCTAGACCTTCAGAGAGAGCATGATACTTTTGATTTCGAGAGAAAACATTTTTGTTATAAATAGCCCAGTTTGTGGTATTTAGCTATGCCAGCTCCAGGAAATGAATACAGTGTGTATCTCAGAAGGCAAAAATCATGATTTTCCTGGTCCTTGTTTTGTATTTTCAATAAAAAAAAATCTTTGCAGAAGCTTCATGATAAGTGTTCAATAAGAGTAATGGAATTGAATTTATTAAATTGAAAAAGAGTGTGGGCACAGTAAGAGTTGGATTGAAGACTAATATGTACCAATTTTTTCTTTTAAATTAAAAATAAAATTTATATACTTGAAATCAAGTAAAATTTAGAATAATATTCCACACCACTCTCGTTTGGGTCTGAGGCAGGTTTTGGTAGAAATACCTCAATAATTATTGAGCTGCCTAAATAAATACTAATGAATAGAACAAAATACTGTATATTGAGTCTGAATGATAAATATATATAATAAGAAAATATATTGAAAGAAAAATGATCAGAAATAGTTATCAGAATATTAAAAATAGTTATACTGGAAGGATAGGCCTATAGTGATACTATCTCTTAATCTTTGAACTTTGTTTTTTGAGTATTTCCTATTTCTGCTAGGAAAAAATAAAATAATTGTTACATATTAAATTATTTGCCATTTAAATTAGCTAATTTAGGCACTTATCTGCTGTATATGTTACAAATTCTAAGACATTCCATAATATTATAAATAAGGCTTAGCAAATAATTTTAAATATTAAAAAAACTTAAAAAAATTATTTAGAATATATTAAATGAATACATAATTAGATATTTATTATTTTTCTTTTTCACCCTTTTATGGGTGTTTTTGGCCACACAGGCAATAAATAAATAAATAAATAAGTAGCAAATGATCACCTTGTCATTTAAATGTCATATGTAAAATTATTGGACCCATGAGAACACATACTTACTACTAAGTTACTTAAGGCTGGTTAACTCTGTATAAAACAGAAACTGAAAGAGTAAAAGATTATTTAACACCAAAATAGCAGTAAGTTAAAATCATATTTATTAATGTTTTTGTGCTTAGAAAAGTAAACAGGTGCGTTTTCTCACAACAGAGCTGCCTTAGTAAACACATGGGCAGAATTTCATCTGAATACTTCCAGCTGTGTTAAGACCATCTGTTCATCCTTTTTAATTTTAATTAGTGCTAGAGACTTCCTTTATTTCATTAATCTTATCTGCAAATTCTTGTTTGCATTTTGCCTTTATGAATAAAGAAGGAGCAGGTCTGAACAAACTAGAAATTCTAACAAGTCATTTATTTTGTAGTTTTACTTGAACAGCTATTCTAAAAGTAAATAAAGTTGTTTCTTTTAACAATAATAGCAGTTTTCCATAAACTACATTAAAGCAGCATCAAGTCATATAAGCAATTCCAGAAATTATTCAGCATATGTTTAACAGATGATGAATTTTTAGTCACAGATATTTGTTCTACAATGACTTTTTCCCTCTCTTTAAAAAAATTTAATGGTAAGGGTTACCCACTATGAAGTCATTCGATAGTAGTATAATTACATTCAAGGGCTTTAAGACATTTTTTATTTCTACACTTACATATTTATTTTTTGCAACCTATTTACACTCAAATGAGACAAAACTAAAGGATTAGAATCTGTTTCAACAAAGTAAGTAAATACGCTTGCAGTGCGAAGACATACTTGATCTTTTATTTGTAGGTTAACTATGGTACTCAGGTTCAACTGTCTACATTAGCAAAGACTTTTCTCCAGCTTTATATTTATATACTTTTATTCACCATTTAGTTAAATATATATTTTTCTAAAACAGTGATTCTCACTTTAATGTGTATGTATACATTTCACCTGAGAATCTCCGTAATGTTGGTTCTGAATTAGCAGGACTAAATGGGGCATGAGCTTCTGCGTTTCTAATACATCCCAGGTGATGGTGATCGCACTGGTCTGAGCATCTTGGCTAACAAAACTGTAGAGAGTAAGTATTGCTGATGGAAAGAATCATAAACACCTGTAGGTCCATGAAGTTCATATTAAGTAGTGTTAAATTAAATAGCTCATTTTATCTAAAAAATTGGCACTTACTATCACTAAATATTAAACTGGAAGTTATTCTTAAATCAATTCCAGAAAGCCTCTCATTTCCTAGTAATGGTATAAAAAAAATCATAAAACATACATTGGATAGAAAAAATGTATATTAAGAATTCAACATGAACACACGCAACAAAAATTTTGTCTCATACTAAAATCCTATATTAAAGAAAGGAACAAAGGCACCTTGATATAATTTCTCTTTCATTTCATTGCATTTGTGCCTATTAATCTCTCCTTTTTTGTTGCTGAAATTATTATTGATGTTTCCTGCCTTTATTCTTGATTAGTCCTGCCAGTAATTTTTCTACTTTATTGGCATTTTAAAAGAACCAGATTTTGCTTTATTATCAAGTCTACTTTTGCTGTCTTTTATTCATTTAGTTCTGCTTTTATCTTTATTTCCTTTCTTCTCTTTTATAGTATTTCTTTTCTCCTAGTCTACAGTTGACTACTTTGCTTACTCTCAGTATTTAATGATTTTTTTTCTTTTTTCTTTTTTTACTAAGTGCATTAATCGCCAATTTTTTTTTTTTTTTTAAACCTTAACGCCGAACACCATATTTTGGATACAGAGTTCTTATATCTCTATTTTTCTTAATGTTACAATTTCTGTTCTAAATTTCTGTTTAATCACAAAGTCATCTAGATGCATGTCTTAAATTGCTAAGAGGATAGATATAGATGAATAGATGATAGATGATCACAGATAGATAGATAGATAGATGCATATATATATATATATATATATATATATATATATACACTATTTATTGGCTAGTCTTTTAAAACAAATATGTAGTTATATTTTATTATGATCAAAGAATGCATTCTCAATGTTTCTACTTAGAGGAGAAATTTAAAAATATTCTTTGTATCTTAATATACAAGCAGTTTTTGTAAATGTCTTCTCATTATCAGAAATATGTTTTGTGGGCAGTACTGTCCTATTACTTTAGGAAGCTTAAATAAAATCTATATTTTTTTCCCAGAAAATATCAATTGAGAAGGCGCAATTGTAATGAAAAGACAAACCAGGAACAAAATATACTAGAATCAACAGACATAAAACTACTTTTCAGGTAGGATCTCAAGTAAATAAAATTTATAGTTGATTTTTAACAACCTTCAAAGAACAAATTTTCCTGTTATTCAAGTTGTTCACATAATGAAAAGATAAGCAAACCTGATGGGCAAAACCGTCATTACATCTAATTATCATCACTTAAGAAACTATGTACCCAAAGCCAAAATAAAACATTTATACACAAAGTTATATTAAAAAGCTATTATATCTAATAGCTATGATCATGTGGAGTTATTCTAGGAATATTTTACAAGTGAATTTATATGTTTATAACTGAATTTCACATTAGCAGAATTAAGTAGAAATAACATATGGTCATCTCAATAGATCTGTAAAAAAGGCACTTGATAAAATCAATTATTGGAGAAAAAAATGTGTGTTAAGCTGGAAAAGCCAAGAAATTTATTCAACGTGATAAAGAGTAGATATTAGAACCCCAAAGGAATAATAATGGTAAATAAAATAATAAAGCATTTCATTAACATCAGAAAAAAATCAAATGGACATTATTACCAGTATTATTCACCGTTATTGTAGAGATTTGAGTCAGTAAGAAAAGTGTAAGAAATAAGATATTAGGGATGCCAGGATAGCTCAGTGGTTGAGCGCTTGTCTCACAATCTTGAGGACCTGATTCAATTTCCAACTCCAGTCCATGCAAACCTGAATGCTGAACTCTGGTGCAGCTGGTATCCTCCAGGATGGACTGGTGGTGAAGGTCCTTGCCTTCCATGATCGAGGCCCCCAGTTTGGTTCCCACCCATGCAGCCCCACATTCACCTGTGTAGAATGAAACCATGTCACAACTAACAACATACAACTGTGGAGACTGTTCTAGGCTTTCACCCTTCTCCCTCTTTCCCTCAAAAACAAATAAATCTTGAAAGGAAGGAAGGAAGAAAGGAAGGAAGGAAGGAAGGAAGGAAGGAAGGAAGGAAGGAAGGAAGAAAAGAAGGAAGAAAGGTAGAGAGAGAGAAAGAAAGAAGAAATTCAAATGTTAGAAAGATATAATTCACCATTAACTATTGAAGATATAGCTATTTTCTTCGAATACCTAAGAGAATAAACTAAAAGAATGTTAGAACTAATACTCTTTTTAGAAAGTAGTTGGATGTACCATGGAAGTATTTAAAATGAATAGCCTTCCAAATACCTAAGCAGTCATAAATGCTTAGTAAAGTAACTCAGAAAAACACACAAATGGAAAACATAGAAATGAAGTCAGCAACTAGCTTGCAATTTGTATATGATTAAAATTAATTGGAAGTCAAAAATAAGAACATGAGAAACCCAAGATACACACCTTATTCCTGGCTGAGAAAACACAAAATTATAGAATGTCATTTCTCCTCCTATAAATTCATAGTAATCCCAATAAAAATCCCTCAAAATTTCTCACGGTACTTGACACATTCATTCTAAACCATTACTTGCAAAAATGACAAAATCATTTAGAAAAAGAATAGAGAAGACATATCCTTTCATATTAAAACATATTATAGCAGGGCTGTTAGATAGCACGTAAAATATTGATCCCCAAATATAATAATTAATAATAAAGTTGGAAAATAAATTATATCAACTATCAGAATACAAGTATGAGAATGTACTGCTGTGTGGTAGAGATAAGAGAATACAAATTTCAATAAATAATGTGAGTCATATCTTTTTCCTGTATCCATTCCTCTAGGAAGCAGTGTCTGGCATGCAGGGATTTTACTTGGGAAGTTAAGCCAGGGAGACAGAGTGAGGGAGACATCGTGCATCAGTAGACACTAAAAATCAGAATGAGTTGTGTTCTTTAGTCAACACAATGAGCAACTCAGAGTTGATGGCACTGTAATGTTCTGAGAATTATGTATAATGTGCTTAAGAATAGTTTGAGACTGGGGAAGCTAGGATGGCTCAGTGGGTTAAGCGCTCACTTCGCAGCACCGGGGACTGCGGATTGAATTCCAGCCCCGGCCTGTGCGGAACCATATGCTGAACTGGGAGCTCCCCCAGTTCAGTTCTCTCTCTGTCTCTGTATCTCTCTCTCTATCTCTGTCCAAATAAATAAATAAACAAATAAATATATATATAAAAAAAGAAACCCTGTTGCCAGGCATTAGAAAAATAAAATATTCTGAAAAACAAAAACAAAACGAAACAAAAGAATAGTCTGAGAGAAGGAAAGTAGAGGCAAGCATTTTTCCACCAATTCCCATAATAAGGGTTACCCTTACTAAAGGATGTTAAGGAGGAGATGAGGCAGAGCCCATGAATGTCTGATATAGGGTAACAGAAAATCCACAGGTAAAAAGAAAACAAAATAATTAGGTGGAAAGACACACATATGTTTGATTTCACTCTCAATGTAAGGTGATATCTACAACATTCTAGATCTCCGCAAGAACATTTAGATAAATGGAGGTTTAAAATCTTACTAAAGAAGTCATATAAGAAACTCAAGGTCAACTATGCTGTATATTTGACACTAATATAACATTGTCAACGGTAATTGAAAAAACAAAAATAAAAAATAAAACAACAGGAAGCTCAATAGGCTTTCACAATGTTGACAATTAATAAAAAAAAAAAAAAGAAAGAAAGAAAAAGAAATCCTAAGTCAGCTCTGTCCTTATATAAGAGCTTGAGAATAGAGTTTAGTGCCATCTCTCCCTTCAGATGTATCATTTTGTCACCTGCAGTTATAAGATTTTACTCACTACCTCTAGCTTTTTACTTGTAATTTCCCAGTTGCCTTGATGTAGCTGCATTTCATTCATATATAATTGACTCAAGCACACTATTGCTTCCAGGTAATTGCAATAATTTTAAGTAAAGACAGAAAAAAAAGAAAAGAAAGATGAACAGAAATTTTTGTAGTTTTCTAATGAGTAATTTATCTTTAATATTGATATGTAAGTTTATATTATTTTTCTTAAGGTTTAATTAATTACAATTTATAACTTGCTGACATTCAAAAATACTGAAGTTATACACAATAAGCATGTTTGTAGCATTTTAGGAAAAAGTTACTTTAAATTTCAAAGATAAAGACTATAATTCAATAAAAATATTGTGATTCAAACTCTTTAGAAAGTTCTACATTATAAAAAACTCAGTTTCCTCAGGTTGATAAAATATTTTCTTTTGGAAACTTTAAATATGGAATTAATTTGTATCTTTACAAGGTTAAAAAAAACATAAGGAATAATCAATAGTTAAGAAAAAATAAAGATAAAAAATAAGTTAGAATGTATAAATAAAGAAGCTAATTGACAGACAGGAATTCCTTACTGGTCTTATTTTCCTGATTCACTAGAATAGGTAAAATATCTTTAAAAGCTTGATTACTTACATGCTTGGCAGAATAAATTTTTGTAAAGTACATAAACTCAATTTCCTAACTATGTGTCCTATATCATGATACTCTTGTATTATTTAAAGTTCTCTTGAGATGTTATCATTTAAATTACAGATATATATGTATAATCTTTAATAGTAACCTTCTGTTGATTTCACTAAAAAATTAGATACATTAACTTTTGTTAAAGAGTTTTAAAATAAATTCCTTTTTTTTTTTAAAGATTTATTGTTTTGAAAGAGAGAGGCAGAGAGAAGCGGGGAAGGCACAGAACAGTCTCCATAGTTATTAGTTGTCAGTTCTCGACATAGTTTCATTCCACACACGTGGGAGGGGGACCTCACAGGGTAGGAAGTGGGCAGGGGGCCTCCCAAATGGGAGGCATGACTCCCCTTGATTTGGGGGACAAACCAGGAACCTCCCACATGGGAAGCTCACCCTGGCAAGAACTGAACTGAAGCCTCCCACATGAAAAACAAACTCCAGTTCAGCATATGGGTCCACACAGGCTGGGGCAGGGATTCGATCCTGAGACCCCAGGGCTGCAAGGCAAGTGCTTAACCCACTGAACTATCCCAGCATCCTAATTTCTTCTTTAAACTGGTCAATTTATCCACTTAAAAGATTCACATATTTCAAAATATGAATTGAGAAAAGAAGCCCTTTCACAAAAATAAAGCATCCCCATTCTTTATTTTCCTAGAATATTCTGTTCTTGAGCATAATTCTTTCCACCCAAAAATAAATTGAAAACATTTATATCCAATGGTAATATACAAGTAAGAGGAAGCAACCTATGGAAAGTCCATGTAATTGATAGACTTCACTTATATAAATAGGCTTTCTGAGTCTGGTTTCAATTATGTATGTATATAGTCCTGAATTGTGATTTAATAATTTGAAATATATGCTAGCACTTCACAGTAGACATGTGGTTTTTATCCAGCCAAAAGTAAGCTACTCAAGTCTCTTCTCTGTTAAATAGGTAAAATGACACACATCCAAAGTAGGCTTGACATTGGCAGGTACTTCAGTGACACTATTTACCTTTAACACTTCAGTGTTAAGTGAACCCAAAATCACAGTTTGGAAATACACAGTGTATTTGTTCCAAGAAAGACAAAACACCTAAGAACCTGAGTTTGTTTGTGAATTTCCTGTTTTTGGTTTAGGACAAATTATGCTCAGCTGCACAAACAAAGTAATTGACAACAGAATTTCAGTAGAAAGAAAGAATGTTTTCAGAATTATGAAAACCTCTTGAGAGGGAAATGCGTAAGAACCACAGAATAAGTGTACATATCCAACAATCATGGAGTTTAAGAAACTTCAATATAAAAATGTCATTTTCTAAGAATAATGGTGTCTAATTCTACTTTAAAATCAGAAAAATATAAAAGGGTATTTCCAGGAGGGTGTTAACCAGATGTTTTCAATCTCTATATGAAAGAATGTCTCTAAGATGGAAGGCAGAGCAGCCACACACGGAAAGCTATTAAGACTTGGAAAGGTTAAGGAGTGAGAATGTGAACAGTATTTCAAATATTAATTAAACTCTGTCTATACAAGAAACTTTAGGTTGAAAGAAAAAGAGCCTAAATTTATTATAGATGTGAGCTGTCCAGAAAAAAATCCATGTGCAATGGCTAGATTTTTTTTGGACAACCCACATCTATAATCAATTTACCTTATAGCTTCTTTCCTGTTGTTAGGGAGCACTTACATTAGTACAAAAGTATTTTGTATATATTATAATAGCAAAGGGAATGATTCTGCTGACTATAAAATAACTTTCCCATTCAATCTGTCTATCTGATTTGAGTCTACATGGTCAACTAACGGGCATGATATCCTTCAGTTCAATGTATGTAATGATTTACTCTGGAGTCAGGTAATATGGACCTCTTATCCACCAAAACTCAGTCCAGCCTTGTCTTGTACAACTGTGCGGCTGGAGGAAATTAGTTAATCCTGCAATTGTATTCTGAGAATTAGCAGCACAAATATCAGGAATGATCCCAGTACAGTGCCAGCAAGGATGAACTTCTATGACTGTTTTATAAGTTGTTTTCCCCAAGTGGACTGGATAACATGAGGCAACAGCATGTTACTGAAGTGTCAAGCCTAGCGGACTGGCACACTATACACACACATTAAACTCAAGTGAAATATTTGGCATTGTTATAAAGACTTTAGTAAAACTGCATGCCAGTGAATGTCTGCCAAAAATGCTTATGAAAAGTAGGATTTGAGGAAATTTATATGCATACAGCAAATTGGGTGGTTATAGAGAGAAATTAATGTCACTTAACAATAAAATCTTCAATAAGTGAATATGAGAGGATAACAGCAAAGTCTCAAATGCTGATAAAAAGTCCAAAGACTTTGCTGCTAGAATTCCCAAAACAGTAATACCAGAAAATTTAATAAACTGAGCACAATGTCATTTGAGACATTTGAGGTATTTGCTGTCTTTCCTGAGGGACTGAAGTAAAGCAAATGTGATTCTCATCCAGCAGATAATTGCCAGAGACAGGTTCTAAAACAGCCTAGGGATTTAACATATAATACAAAATTTAGAAAAAAACTTAAACAGAAAACAACAACAACAAAATGACACACTTATGCCTGTGTGTTTAATATAGGATACTTTATGTATACACAGAGAATCACCTATAATTCTGTTACCTAATTAAGGAAAAATTCATAAATAATTAAAGAGTTGTTGATGAAATGAGCTTAGGGTAGTTTCACCCACCCATTCAAAATAATAGTGCTTTCTACTAAT
>PVKE010035381.1:0-16913 GCA_004027555.1 Craseonycteris thonglongyai | reverse complement strand
CTTAATAAGATGGTCTCTAGGTCCATCCATGTTGCCAGAAATGACTGTATTTCATCATTTCTCATCGCTGAGTAGTATTCCATTGTGTAAATGTACCACATCTTCTTTATCCAGTCATCTATCGAAGGGCATTTTGGTGGATGTTTTTTAAAAAGGTTATTTCCCTAATTTTTTAGTTGTAGAAACTGAAGATTGGTGAGGTGAAGTCATTTGTCAAACAAAAGTCATACTGCTTGTTAGTGACAGAGCCAGTACTAGGGCCCAGGCCCCAGATACCCTGAGTCTTGACCTCATGTTCTCTCCCCCTGCCACCTAGCCCCCATACTCACTGGAGGCTTGAACACTAGCCCTTCTTGCCTTCTTTCTCCAGGCTGAATGGTTTAGATCTCCCATTGTGACCTCTGACATCTCCTAGTCCACCCTTTCATCATCCTAGAGGTTCCTCATCAAACCAGGATAATTGGAGCAGCATCTCTACTGGTGCCCTGGGGAACTGGGGAAGAAGATGACTAACGCTTTGGAGATCTGGACTCATCTGGATTTCTATTGGTGGATATGCAGTCAGATGGAAATGGAGGTCCCATCTAACTTAGACATACCCCTCCCTCCTTCCAGGAACCCTGTCTGAGTCCATCAGTTCCACCTTTCCAGAACAGAAGAGCTTAAAGGAACCAGAAAGATTATTCTTTAACCTAGGCCCTGTTATTTAACCCATTTCCCATTTAGGGGGAAAAAAAAAAAGTACAGTTGTCTGCCACGTTCATTTAATTTTACATAAGCACCATTATCAATGTGAAAATAAAATATAAAAATTGTTCTTGGAGTTATTTCTAAACAGAATTTGTCTAATTCTAACATAACAGAAATGTATATGACAATCAGCATTTAAAATAGTATTTTTTCCTGTGGTAAATTTCAAAGTACAAAACTTTGGGGGTAAGGTGAGGACTATAATCCGTGAGTTATCTCAGGGTAAGCACTGCAGTTGCAAGTGCCTCCGGCAAGTATTCTCAGCGCAAATGGGGAAAAGGTTAAAAAATAATCATAGGTTCTGGGGTGCAAGTTGATCAGTGGCCCCTCTGGGCCTGGGACCTGGTGTTGGGGAGAAGGCACTGGAGCCAGGCAGGTCTGGGTATGTCAACTGTGTGAACTTGGGCAAGTGAATTAAAAGATGCTCAATTTCCTCTTCCATAAAATGGTAATACCCAGCTCACAGATGTTATAAAGATTAAATGAGATAACGAATGTAGAGTCTGGAGCACTGTGCTCAGTAAATGGTAGTTACTATTCAGTGGGGCACAATGGGTAAGTGGGTTCTGGAATCAAAGAAACAATTCACATTTTAGACACCCACCTATGAGCTTAGACAACTCATTTAAAAAGAGCTAACAGTTATTCATTTGTTCCAGGCATTACGCCAAGTGCCTTAGAGATAGTATTCCATGTAACTTTCCCAACAATTTTAAGAAATAGCTACTATCAGTATCCTGATTTTGATAAATGAGGATACTGAGGCATGGATCAATTTAGTGGTTTTATTGCACCTTCCCATTTTTCCCCCTGATTTATTTTCTAGGTTGAATTCCTTCTAGGAAACACACCCATCTTCTCTCCCTCAGTGCTTGAGAATTTCCTCCTGATTTTGAGCTTTGGAACAGGCTGTAATCTCTTAAACACTCACTTCAGCTCCTCTTCACCAGGCTTGTTTCTCTCCTCTGTTTTAGCATTGCTACCCGACTCTTGTCCTTTAAGAAACCAGCCCTGGGGAAAGCCGGGACGGCTCAGCGGGTTGAGCGCTCGCTTTGAGGCCACGAGGACCGAGGATCGAATCCCGGCTCCGGCCCAGGCAGGACCCACATGCTGAGCTGGGGAGTTCCCACAGTTCGGTTCTCTAGCTGTCTCTGTCTCTGTCTCTCTCTCTATCTGTCAAAAGTAAAATAGAAATAACTATGCACTGAAGATAAAATACTCTCTATAAATATAAAAAGATAAAAAGAAAAAAAAAAAAAGAAACCAGCCCTGCCAGCCTGCATAAAACGCTCCCGCTGCTTCTCTCCTGTCTCCGGTCAGCTCCTGGATCTATTCCTCAGGTTTGTTAGTTTCCCATTTCTTGGTATGTTTCTCCTATCTAGGTCCTCATTGTGCATCCTGGTTCCCCCTTAACACAAATGACTTCCTGAAGGACAAGTGTCCCCTGGCCAATTCAATTCAACGAACATCATACCTGCTGTGTCACTGCTAAACCAGGTTGGGTACTGTCCTGATTATTAAGCCAGGCTGACAAAGCACCGATTGCTCACCCCTGTTCCATAAGAATACAGCTCAGGTTTCATACCCAAAATGTGTGATTCTGAAAACGTGCGTGTTGGCAAAGTGTGGGGCATTGGGAAGGCCAATACCCTTCTGGTGGGAAAGCACTTAAGTTTAAATATCTAGATAAAACCTAGTAAATTAGGAAACAAAGCAGTAAATAACCAATGCTTTCACTTATCTTAGCTTTCAACTGCCTCCTTTTTCTTATTGACATAAAAAGATGTATGCCTTTTTCTCTTTCTTTTTTTTTTAAATTTTGTTTTATTGTTTTTGACAGAGAGAGAGAGACAGAGAGAGAGAGACAGAGACAGAGACAGAGACAGAGAGACAGAGAGACAGAGAGAGAACTGAACTGGGGGCACTCCCCAGCTCAGCACATGGGTCCGCACGGGCTGGAGCCAGGACCTGATCCTGGGTCCCCGGCACTGCAAAGTGAGTGCTTAACCCACTGAGTCATCCCGGCTTCCCTTTTACTCTTTCTAATCATTGTACTTCTGTTTATTCTACCTTTTTATTAAGAAAAAATCAGGGGATGTCAGGATGGCTCAGCAGGCGAGTGCCCCACAGCCCCAGGGTCTGATGAGTCCCGGCCCGGCTCATGCAGACCCATATGCTGAACTGGGGTGAGCTTCCCGTGGGGTAGGCCCCCTGCTCGAGGGGGTGTGCTTCCCATTTGGGAGACCCCTGGCCTGATTCCTGCCCTGTGTGGCCCCTCGCCCACCTGTGGAATGAAACTATGTCGAAAACTAATGATGTACATACAACTATGGACACTGCTCTGGGCCCTCCCCCTTCTCTCTCTGTCTCTCTCTCTCTGTCTCTCTGTCAAAAACAATAAAATCAAATCAAATCAAAAAAGAAAAAATTAAAACATAGAGAAAAACTGAAGTAATAGTACAAGGAACTCCTGTGAATTTGCACCTGGAGTCAATAATTGGGAGACTCATACTCAGGTGGTTTATAAAATGTCACCTTCACAGGTCTCTTGGGTTAGTTTTTCTATTTCCCATGACCACCCCCCCCCCACACACACACACACTTTTTTTTTTAGGGATTTACTTATCTTTTTAGAGCACGCATACTTTTTTGATAGGATAATTGAGAGGGAAATGTAGAGTTCTTGCAAGACCTCAGATGTATATGCTAATTTGGTTGGAGAGAGAATTCTAGGTATAATGTTTTCCCTCAGAATTTTGAAGGCCTCACCCCTTTATCTTGCAGCAGGCAATACTTTTGGTAAGAGATCTGATGACAATCTAAGTCATTATTTATGGAAACTTTGGAGGCCAACCTTTATCCTCACAGGTTAGACACTTCACCAGTATGTGCCTAGATATGCATCTCATTTTGATTGAAAGACATTTACGGGGGAAGCCAGGATGGTGTAGCGGGTTAAGCTCTCGCTTTGCAGCCTTGGGGACCGAGGATCGAATCCCTGTCCTAGCCCGTGTGTACCCATATGCTGATCTGGGTGAGCTTGCCATGCAGGAGGCCCCCCGGCCCAGTTCCCACCCTGCGGGGCCCCCGCCCACCTGTGTGGAATGAAACCATGTCAAAAACTCATGACATACAACCATGGAGACTGCTCTGAGCCCTCCCCCTTCTCTCTCTGTCAAAAACAATAAAATAATCAAATAAATTTTTAAAAAGAAAAGAAAAAAAGACATTTATGAATAAAGGACGTGGTTGCGCAGTATAGTTAGACAGCTGGTGTAGGTTTCCTCTGAAGCCTGTGAGTTTTGCTTTCACAGAAGATTTCTTTCCTGAGTGGGAAGTCTGACTGTAGGGTCTGATAAGTGAGCAGGGCCTGTCAATATGCAGGCTACCTGTGAGGCCATCTTGGGATCCCCATAAGTGCCAACGTAAGGAGTGGAACAACATGTTAGGAGGCTGTTAGTCGCAACTGACAGAAAACAGACTTAAGCAAAAAGAGAATTTATTGACTTAGGAAGTTTGAAGTGTGGTTGCTGGCTGTCTGCATGGTTGGCAAGGTGGCTGCCATCAACCCCAGACTCCCACCATCCTTGTAGTCCACAATCCCAGAAGAAGATCTAGTAGATAATCTCTCCCAGAGACCATGTTTTAGACCCCGTGGAAGGAGGCTGACTCTGCTGGAGGATGACCCCTTAGGTCCGTCACTGTGGGCTAGAGAGAGGTACTGAAACTGTCCAGGCCTGAGCCACGGCCCAACTCTGACACTGGAGCAGGCATGATGCTAATTGGTTACCAGAACCCTGTGGGATGGCAGAAGGGCAGGTAGCCCCCCAACGGCAGAATTCAGACAGACAGACCGCCCATATCCTCATAAGGATTCCAGGGTATTCATTCCCAGATGGGTTGCCTCTTTTTTTCCTCTGGGACTCCTGGCTTTTTGACTTGGTAACCCTCCCTAACATCTCTCACTTTGTTCAGAAAGCACTTCCAATACCTTTAAGCAGATTTTACAACAGCCATTTAATTATGGATGCACTGACACAGTAATATTCATATATATTTTACCCTATAACTGAATCATAACTTATGTGAGCAATCTCTGTTTACTCTAAAAAAACCAATCATTACATTTATAGCTTTTTGTTTGTTTGTTTACTTTCAAGTGGTACATGCAGAGCAGACATCCTCACTTCTACTCTGAGCCCCACCCAATGCCAGCTCTCACTTCTGGAAATCAGGAATATTCTACAGTAGAGAGAGGGTCAGAGACCCAGTAGAAATCAGGAATAGAGTCAAGGTCAACAGTGAAATGAAAGTCAGGGGTAGGGTCGGTGTCAGAGAAAAAGTAAAGGTTGGGTATGTCTCTCATAAACTACTTGATACATTTTTTAATAATAACTTTATATTTTGACTCAATTCTATCAAAATATCTCCCATATCAAAACATCCCTCATATCAAATTAGCTTTGCCAAACTGCCCTGCTTGGAGGCACAATGGCCGGAGACTCAGATGGCGGACTCTCAGGACAACACTGATCAGATTGGGCACTGTCTCCTGGCAGAGTGGGCCGGGCTCCAGGCAGGGCAGACTCCAGGCCCAGACTCTGCCCTCGTTTGTCTCCCGTGGGTCACTGCCTGAGCAGTTGGCCTGAGCAGACGCTCCACCCATTCTTTGTCTTGCTCCTCACACCCCCTTCCTCTCCCTCCTGGGTTGCAGATCAGGAAGGTGAGGGTGAAATGGGCAAGGGTGAGCTAGCTGCCTGCTTCCACCCCACAGCCCCCTCTCCAGCCCCTGCCACTCAATCTCTCCAACCTCCTTGTTTTCAAAACGAAGTCCCAGAGGACACCCTCACCTTCCTGCTCCACCCAGTTCAGAAGCTGCAGGGCCTGCAAGACTTCCTCTCACTGGCTTTGGGTGGCTGGGAAAGAGATCCACGGCCTTGGATCCCTGGACCTCTGGTGTAAATAGGGCAATTGCCACTGCAGGTGCAGGCCCTCCTCACTTTAGGGTCTCAGCCTTGAGTTGCTATTTTTATTTGTTTTTTATTTTAATTTCTCTAACCTCCTCGCCCCCTGCCCATGTTTTACCCACAACCTCCCATCCCCAGTTTTTGAATAAGACATGCTGTCTTAGCTGAGGCTGCCATAACAAAATACCATAAACTGGGTGGCTTAAACAACAGACATTTATTTCTCATAGTTCTTAAAGATTTATTTTTATTGTTTTTTGACAGAGAGAGAGAGACAGACAGACAGAGAGAAGGGGGAGGGCCCAGAGCAGTCTCCATAGTTGACAGCATTAATTTTCCATATAGTTTCACTCCACAGGTGGGTGCTGGGCTGAGCAGGGCAGGAACTGGGCCGGGAGCCTCCTGAAGAGGCCTCGGCAAGAACTGAACTGGGGGCACACCCCAGTTCAGCATATGGGTCCGCCTGGGCAGGGGCCGGGATTTGATCCTCGGGCTCCAGGGCTGCAAAGTTGAGCGCTTAACCCGCTGAACCATCCCAGTTTCCCCTTCTCACAGTTCCTGATGAAGGCACTGGCTGATTTGGTTTAGTGAAGGCCTTCTTCCTGGCTTGTAGGCAGCTGCTGTCCCTCAGTGCCCTCCCACAGCAGAGAGAGAATTCTGCTCTTATCCTCTTCTCATACGGACACTAATCCCATCATGGGGCCCCACCCTGTCATGTCTTCATCTAAATCTAATTACCTCCTAACGGCCCCATTTTCAAATACCATCACATTAGGGGTTGGGGCTTCAATATACAGATGGTGGGGGGGGGCACAAACATTCAGTCCATAATAGTTGCTTATTATAGAAAATTTTAAAAAATACAAAAATGTAAACAGAAGCAAAGCACAACTATCCTACCTTCTAAAAGGAAATAGCAGGGGAAGCCGGGATGGCTCAGTGGGTTAAGCCTGCCTTGCAGCCCCAGGGTCCGAGGATTGAATCCTGGCTCCATACACCAAACTGGGGTGTGCCCCCAGTTTGGTTCTCACTGGGGCAAGCCTCCCATGTGGGAGGCCCCTGTTTCAGCCTCCAGCTTGCGGGGGCATGCCTCCCATGCTGGCAGCCCCCAGCCCAGTTCCCACCCTGCACAGCCCCCACCCACCTGTGTGGAATGAAACTATGTCAAAAACTGATGACGTACAACTATGGAGACTGCTCTGGGCTCTCCCCCTTCTCTCTGTCTCTGTCAAAAACAATAAAATAAATCTTAAAAGAAAAAGATTTTATTGACTAAGAGAAGGTGAGAGAGAAAGAGAGAGAGAGAGAAGGGGCAGGACCCAGAGCAGTCTCTATAGTTGTACATCATTAGTTGTGACATGGTTTCATTCCACGCAGGTGGATGTGGGGCTATGGGGGGTGGGAACCGAACCAGGGCCTTCCACATGGGAGGTGAGAACCTTCAACTCCGAGCCATCCTGGCGGTTACCAGTTACACCGCAGTTCAGCATGTGGGGTTTGTCCAGGCTGGGGTCGGGAATCAAACTTCTGACCTCGTGATTGTGAGGCAAGCGCTCAACCACTGAGCTGTCCTGGCATCCCTAAAGCACTTGCTCTTAACCCCTGGTTTAGTGGACCTCAGGAAGGCTCTTATCCTTCCTAAAACTGTATGCAAAATTTTGAGTGTATGGTCAAATAGGCATTTTTTTCTGGAGAGAAAATCTGTAAAGTTTACCAGATTTTCAGAAAAGGATATTAATTTCAGAGTGAACACCACATGGCCCCATACTCCAGACCTCATACTGAGGGTTTTCCATACATTATCTCATCAAATCCCCCATTGAGAGGAAGAAACTTGTCCCACATTAACATTTGGGCAAGTTGAAGAATTATTGCTTTACAGTGACTTTGTACATCCTTTCTCAGGTACATTGGACGTCTGTGCTACAGGGAAGTGTTATCACCCCATCCTTCTTTTATCTTCCTAAATGAAGAACAAAGTTATTGGCAACGGGCACATGCACGATCCTGCCAGATGAAGCTGTGGAATGGCTTTGTTGATTCTTCCTAGGGACTGAGCTCTGCTGTTTGCTCTAGCATCTCTGGTTACCTGTTTTATTTTCTGATTCACAGATCCACGGTGTGCACTCAAATTAACTTGTGAACTAGCACTTTGTATCAGCATCTCACCCACTTTGACAGCTGGGATGCCATCTACTCTAAATGCCCTCTCTTCCAAAAAGCAGGCCCACTGTCAGTTTATCCTCCCTTTTACTCTATCAGGGTCTAGAACCTTCAGGTTGTCTAAAGGATCATTGGGTTGCTTTTTATCAAAATGCTATGCATTTCTATTGGCTTCCTACTGGAAAATCAGGCAAGGGTTTATTCAATCCCCTTATTCACTGATACTCATTTATTTCTAGACACTGTTCTGGGCACTAGGGATATGGATAAAAATCTTTTGCCCTCATGGGCCAAGGTTTTAGGGGAAGAAAACCGACAATAAACACATAAGTAAAGATATGGTTAGTCAGGTACTTTTAAGTGCCAGGAAGAGAAAATAGGGTCAGGGCAAAGAGCGAGCCAAGGAAGAGCCATTGCATGTTTACTTGGGATGATTAGGGAAGGCTACACTGGAAAGGGACAACTGAGCAGAGAAAAATGAGTTTGGGGTCAGACAGGCCTAAGTTCAAATCCTGATTCTATACTTTTAATTGTGTAGCCTTGGGCTAGACCCTTAGATTGAGTTTTAATTTCTCCATTTACAGCAGGTAGATGAAAGTACCTACTTTATGAAGATGGGAACAGTTGTCATAGCTTTTGCTATACGATCTTGAGGGTCCATCCAGTCCAGGATTTCCTTATTTCTGAAGGGTCTTTGAGTCCAACAGCAAGATGAGGTCTAAACCTCCTCTAGTGATGACTTAGGTGAAAGTCACTCTGCAGCAATATCCTCTCTGAAAACAGAGGGTTTTGGTTCTTAAGAAAGACTTCATTTTTTTCTCTTCTCCCTGACTGATAAGGGTGTGGTCTCCAACACAGTTCACTGATTGCAAAAACCTTCATTGATTCAACACACTTGATCTATTTTTTCATCTCTCTACCACTTGCTTAAAATAAGGAGCTCATTGCTATTCCGCCCACGGCTGTGTCTAAATCATAACTGGGCTGGGAGTTGAATGCATTTTTCTCTCTTCTGCTAAATACCATTTTTATCTCTGCTGCTGAGCCCAAAGTCCTCAGCCGAGTGTCTGCGTTAGCAGTCCATGTGTGTGGCCTGAAGAAACACACAAGTGTTGAGAGACCCCTCGCTCGCTCAGCGTGGGCATCCCTCCCCTGACCTGTTTGTCCCCCACCGACAATCCTACACCTGGAACTAGAGGAAGCCACCTTCCGAGCCAACAGTTCCTCCTGTTCTCACCATCTTTCAGTCTTTGGTGGGGGAAAGAGGGCGGGGTTTTGCGAGCCTTTGAGTCTAGTTTCCCCTGCAAAGGCTTGACTCAAAGCATCCTCTGGACTGAAATCGGCCCCATTTTTTGATCTTTGTTATAAAAGGTATAAAATGAGCGAAAAGAGGAATTCAAGGAACTCCCAAAAGCAGTTTCATAAGCATGAATTAAAAGAGACTCTTGACTCCTAAAAGGAATGATGTCATGCTCTAACTTCAGCCTGCAGTTCACGCTTCTTCATCTCTAATACTCTCCCATCCAAGCTTCAACTCCTCCCATGGACCTCCTCTCCTCCTCCTTCCCAGGAGAAGGGTCTGCATTCCTGACATCATTTTACAGGCTATCAAATCAGTCCCACAAGGGAGGGAGTCAGTGGCTTGGTCCAGATTAGGATCTGAGGCTCCCCTGAGGACAGATGAGAGCCAGAGGTGACCCTTGACTGCTTCATTATTTTGATCCTTGTGAACTTTTTCTTTTCACTTAGCCCCTGTGACCTTGTGATAAAAAAAAAATCCTTGCCAGCCACAGTGGCAGACCTCACATATAAGGAAAGGCACTAGGAAAAGAATAAATGGCCCATTCTGTTATTGGGAAAACTGAGGGTAAGCGCCCCAGAGAGAGGCAGGGATGCAGGAGAGAGAATGAAAGCTGGTCTCTGCCTCCCAGCTGGCGCCACTCAGAAATGGGACTATGAAGAAAAGGGTTTTCCAGCAGTGGGGGTGGATGTCAGTGAGCCAACTGCAAGAATGGCAAGAAAACAGGCTCTGAAGTTAGTCAGCCTCTAGCCAATCCCGATTCTGCTATTTGCTAGCTGTGTTACCCTGAACAAGTTATTTTGCCCTTCTGAGCCTCAGTTTCCTCATCTGTAAAATTGGAATACTAATATTTCTACCTTAGAGGGTTGTTGTAAGGATTATAGGAGATGATACAGTAAAAAGGGACTAGTGCAATAAACAGTAGCTATAATTGTTAAATGCCTACAGTGTGCTGAGCACTGTGCTAGTCACTGGAAATACTTATATGAATAAGGCAGACTCCTCAGCTTCAAGGAGTTTATTGTCCTGTGGACAGGGCAGGCAAGCAAACATTTACCACACAGTGCACTGTCTCGAGATGAAGTTAATTGTGTGAGAACAGAGAGACTGAACCCACAACCCCAATAATGGGAACACTAAAAATAAAAAATAATGACAGATAGCCATTGGCCATTTCCAGGGAGAGGGTGTAAAATGTCACAGAAATCAGTGATTTCATTTTATCCTCTGCAAGGCCTTATAAGACTTGCTGATGAGTAACTGAAGAGCTGAGTGTGGCTTTTTTGTGGCCTCAATAAAAGTAATTGTCCCTAAGGCCCTGTGTATGCCAACTCTTAGCCCAATAAAGGCCAGCAGGGTTGATACTGATATGTTATATGCCCCTCACCCATCTTGTCATGGGGAAAATAAGTAGCAAAATGGCCAAAGGGTAATTTGGGAAGAGGCTTCTGGCTAGAACCTGGTGAATCTATTACCAACCAGTAAGCAGATCATTTTTATGAGGTCAAGGGATTTAGGAAAAATGCCTTTCTGCAGGTTTAGGTTGAAGTGGAGCCCTCTAGCCTGCCCTCCCCTCAGTTGGGTATAGGGCAGGAGCAGGAGAGGTGGGGATAACATGACAGAGGGCAATTTGCCAGTGACCTCTGCCTATACCTGGCGCTCCATCTAAGGGCACGTCCTGGCATGGGTTCGACTTGAGGCCTTGTCTACCCTGCTTTGTGTTTATCATGTCATTTTTGTCTTTCTTTTCACATGCTTATGATACTGACAGAGTATAAGTTATTTTCAGCCCTGGATGCCCATAGATTCTGTAACAGCCCTGTGAAGCAGGCATCTGCCACTCCTTAGGAAACTGAGGCTCAGAGAAAGCAAATGACTATTCAAGATCAAAGCTAAAAAATGGGAATCCCAAGACGGGAGCCCAGCTCTGCTGGGCCTGAGTCCTGTGCTTCTGCCATTCTAGGTGCTTCCCTCCCTGGGGCTGTGGATTTGGCTTTTGCTAAGGAAAGCTTCTCCCAAACGACCAAAGGATCCTCGGCCACAAAGCTCATTTCTTTTTTCTGATACCACCTTTCACATGGGAGGTCCCAGGAACATCATGAAGCCAATGGGGGAGGTAGAATCAGCGCCAGCTTCAGAGTCAGGAGGTCACAGCTCTCCTCCAACTCTACCATCTCTCCTGTGACCTTGCGCAGGGCACTGCACCTCTCTCATCACCTGTGGTCTTTGTCTGCTGTCAGGAATACTACATATTGCTCTCCCTGCTTTATCTCTTGGGTATGATGAAAAGCAAAGTAATAAGTGATGTCAGAAACACTTTGAGAATGTTAAAAGCATGATTCTGAACATCTTCAAGCACAAATGAGGGCTGGTTGGTGGCCCTCAGATTGTTTCTTTCTTTCATTTCATTCATTCATTCATTCAGTGCTGGAAAATGCTTATCACATACTTCAACTATGCCAGATAATATGTTAAATAATGGAGACCCAAGGAAATCCCCGGGTTCCGAGGAATTCAAAGGGAGAGACAACCTAAACAAGTAATTATGGCACAACAATGTGAGGCCTTTTAAAGATGTGTCCACAATCAGGGAGACCTTTCATCAAGGTGTCCAGATGTTCTGTGGAATGTAAAAAGGGGTGCAAGGAGGAACAGTGGGAGCCAGAGAAGGCCTCACAAAAGGAGGATGAGTAGGAGGGTGATGGGGATATAGGGGAGGGGGGAGGGAAGAAAAGACAGCCTGCCCAAGGCTCCAGAGCATGAGAGTAGTTTCGCTGGAGCACTGGTTGTTTAAGGGAAGAGCGGTGGCTGTTTCTTATTGTCAGAATGGAGCGTAGAGGTCACCCGGTAGTTCTTGTTGAGGCATGTTGAGCTGTGCATGTCTATGTATTGGTTCGCCTCTCTGGGGTGCAGAAAGAAGCCCACATAAATGAAATTCAATGGTGGAGCTTTGTTATGAGGTTCCCTGGGAGGAGAGATGTTTAGGAAACTATCTCAGCTGCTAGCAGGTCATGCTCTGGGTTCCCAAGTTTCCAAGTCAATACAATGCTATTTAGGTTACAGTGTGAACTCCAGGGTCCCACCTTCTCCATAAGTACCTAGTGTTGGTGGTTGGTGGTTCCTGAGAGAAAGAGGGTCTAGTTCTGTTGTTTTGCTGCTGACTCGTGTAACCCCATCAGACAGGGTTTTCAGCCAACCCATCATGGTAAGAGTTGGTTCCCATTGAGCCCCGCATACACCCGGCCATTTCTTCCCAGGTCCAGGTAGGATCAGTTTCCATCACAACCCACTACAGCCTTATGCAGAGAGAACTCCTTAGGACATAGTCCTTAGAAGGGGCTGTGAGTGGAGCAGGTACTTAGCTTTCCAGAACCCTTCTCTTGGATGGCATTAATCTGCCTAGGCTGCATTATCTATTCTCTGAGCCCTTGTCAGTTGGGACATTAGGGTCCAAAGTTGATATTTCATGATTTTTTTCTTCTTTAATTTATCCTGATCTTAACACAGTGGCCCTTATGGAGAGCTTTGTGCATTTCTCCCTTGGACTGAGAGAGTTGGTGCTGAGAAGGAACCTTTAGAGATCACAGTCCAATTTGCTTTACAGATGGGGAAACTGAGGTCCCAAAAAGACAATGGACTTGCTTAAAGTTGCTCACTAAATTAGCTGCAGAGTTGGGCCTAGAATCAGGTCTCCTGCCTCAGGTCAGATTTTTTTGGCCCATATGTGAAGATGCTCCTGTGCTATTGAGGTGTTCATGCAGCTACCTGCTGTGTACATGGCAGCAGGGAAGAGGCAGCATGTCACCCAGGGAACTACAGCCAGGGTGTCAGAGCATGAATAGAGAAAGCTAGCTGTCTGATTTCAAACAGCCCTGGGGGGAGTCAGCGCAGTTAGGTAAATTTTATTATGTCCAAGGGAGAGATCTATAAAAGCTCTGCGCTCCTGCCTGACCCTCTGTAACCTTCTGAGAAAGGTGATCATCAAGATTTCTTATGTTTTAGCCTCCTTAGACCAGACAGACCACAGCAGGACTTCTGAATAGGCTGACCAGGCATCCCAATTTAAATGGAACAGAAAACAATGGTACTGTCCCAATTCAAATGGTACATAGGGTCAGCCTACTGACACCTTGGATTTAGCCCAGTGACACTAGGCTGACCACACATGCCATTTGAAACAGGACTGTACCATTGTTTTCTGTCCTGTTTAAAACTGTGTATCTGGTCAGACTACTTCTGGGCCCAGCCATAGACCTTCAGAGAGCTGTGGGGAGCCTGAGGGAATAGAAAGTGGGTAAGATTGGGAACCTCATTGCAGGCGACCTGTTCTCTAAGCCATCTGTTTTTCCCAATCCCTCTTAGCAGCCCAGAGCAACTAGTGAGCAGGGCAGGGGTCTTTGAAACACAAATCACCAGTGATTACAAGGCCATTGGGCATGAGACTTTCTTATCCCCAAGTGTATATGGTTTATTAAGGACAATTGGTATGTATTTTCCTGGCTGGCCCGTGTCCCTTCCATGCAGTGGCTACGGGATGCTGTCAGAGGCTCCTGAGAGTGGTGGTAGACTGGCTTCCAGAAAGACAAGTTAAAACCCAGCTCCAAGGTAAGCCCCAGAGCCTGGACCCTGGCAAATTAGTCTTTTGGCCGGGTTGCCATGGAGACAGACAGGCAGCAGCTGCGAGGGAAAAGGGAACAGCAGCTTCACGGACATCTAGGATTCTGAGACAGCCATGGTGGGGGAGGGGGTTTGACACCGCCCTTTCTGCCCCAGATACGGAGGTTCCTGTCTGCCCCCCAACGCCCAGACTCACAGGATCTGGTGAGTTGCCAGGGTCACAAAAGGAGTCATGGCAGCGCTGGCTCCTGAACCCCCTGTTTCCTACTTTTAGGCCATTGTGTACCCCTGCCCTCCCAAGCCCCCACCCAGACCACAGTTGCCTCCTACTCAGCTTGGAGCAAACAGATCTTCTAGCGCTGAGCTCCTAAGTCCTGGGAGGGTTCCCGAGCTCCCTCGTTGGAGGGGATAAGTCATTAGAGGTGAATCCCAGAGTGTTGGCCACCAGAGGCCAATTTGGCCCCATGCTTTAACGCTGTCTTTCTGGAAAACCTGGCAGAGGCTGTGTGGTGATATGACCAGCCATTGTCTGGGAAAGGAACTTGAAGCTGAGCCCAGAGGGAACTCGGCAAATGATGAGGCTTATTGTTCCCTCATCTGATGCTACACTGATATCCTTAAGCCCTGTCCTCCCTGCCCCAGAGGAAACAGTTCTGGGCTCTCCTCTCCTGTGGGTTATCTCTGGAAATGGATGGTGGGAGAGAAGGGGCCTGGGACCTAGGTCGCCTGAGTCCACTTTCCCAGCAGACCTGCCAGGAGGCTGTGTTTGAGCTTCTCGGTTTCCTTCTCTTTGGTAAGAGGAGAAACGAGGCTGGTATTGTCTGGGGCTTTGTGCACTTGGGCATTGCATGTGAGCAGGGTCGTTATGTAACAGAACAGAGCCCTAGTGTGGAGGGACAGCAGAGCTGGAGAAAAGCAGACACTACTACCCACCAGCTGGGGCTTTTGATGTTGCTGCTTGAATTATGATTTAATATAAAGTAAATGGAGAAAACGACCCATCACCTCAAGCCCCAATCCCTCATCCTTGATGGAAACTATGGATAATTTTGTTGTATATCTTTTCAGATCTTTCTCTAGGCTTGTACTTTCCCTCCTTTATTATTATTAGTTTTTAATTACACAAATGACATGAGAATACATTTTTATAAAAGATGCAAACACCACATATAATCGTAGAATCCATAGCAAAAGTCTTATTTTAGTCTATTTCTTTTACCAGAGACAAGTATTGTTAACAGTTTAATGTCTTCTGTACATTTCCGTACAAACACAAATACAGCATTTCAGCTTTACTTTCTTTGGCATAAATGTTATCATAACATCCAAGTTGTTCCACAAGTTGCTTTTTCTGCCACAATAATATGCTTCCCTGTAAATTTTTTCCATGTAGACATACATACCCCCTCTCCATAACTGCTGCCTAATATTGCACATTATGGATATTCTGTACTTATTTAAATGATCTTCTCTCATAGATACTCCAGTTGTTTACAATCTTTTGTTAATAATGCTCTGAGCACTTGTGCATCTATTTATGCAGGGTTTATTTCTTTTTTTTTTTTTTTTATCTTTTTATATTTATAGAGTAATTATTTTATCTTCAGTACATATTTATTTTTATTTTACTTTTGACAGATAGAGAGACAGAGACAGAGACAGCTAGAGAACCGAACTGTGGGAACTCCCCAGTTCAGCATGTGGGTCCGCCTGGGCCGGAGCCGGGATTCGATCCTTGGTCCTCGGGGCCTCAAAGCGAGCGCTCAACCCGCTGAGCCGTCCCGGCTTTCCCTCGGGTTTATTTCTAGAAGTAGAATTGCTGGGTTAACATGTCTTTAATTTTTCTAAATACCATGGAGATTTACTTTTACGTTTTATCTTTTAAAAACTATCTAAGACATGGATGCCCATTGCAACAAAAAAGAAGTGGAAAGTATAGAAAGCTACATGAGAACAAAATCACTCACAGTCCCTCTACCCAGTGGCCATAACTGTTTACTTTTGGCATGTTCCTTCCAGTTATTTTCTATGCCTTCTATTGTTATAGTGATCAGATCATGGTGCATAAATAATTGACTTTTAAAGCATTTTCCTATGTCACTAAAATATTTTTATAGACATCCTTTTTATGGTATCATGATAAGTATTATATGAATGTAGCATCATTTCCTTAGCTATTACGCTATTGTTGGGCTTTTAAGTTTCCTACGTATATATTTTTTCACTATAACACCTTGGTGAAGATCTTTTTGTGTAAATCTTTGTCTGAAATCCAAAGATTTCCTTAAGCTGGATTCTCAAAAGGAGAATTATTGGATCTACAGGGTGGATTTTAGTGGACCTATTTTTTTTTTTTTAAGATTTATTTTTATTGTTTTTGACAGAAAGAGAGAGAGATGCAGAGACAGAGAGAAGGGGGAGGACCCAGAACAGTCTCCATAGTTGCACATCATCGGTTTTTCCACATAGTTTCATTCTACAGGTGGGCACGGGGCTGCACAGGGCAGGAACTGGGCCGGGGTCTTGCCCCGGTGAGAACTGAACTGGGGGCACTCCACAGTTCAGCATATGGGTCCACATGGGCCGGGGCCGGGATTCGATCCTCGGTCCCTGGGGCTGCAAAGTGAGCTCTTACCCCACTGAGCCATCCTGGCATCCCCTGGACCTATTTTTTTTTTTAAAGTTGATTTTTGAATTGCTAATATGGACACATGGTACAAAATTCCAAAGGTACTGTAGGTTACATAATGAAAAAAACTGTTTTTCTCCAACTGGTTCCTCAGCTGTGGTTTTTCCTCTTAAAGACAACAGTATTGCCTGGTTTCTTATGTATCTTTCTTAGGAGAAAAAAAAATAAATATATATATACATATACACACATACACACACACACTCACACACATATATACATATAGATTCACTTTTTCATATTAAAATAGTAGCATACTTTTGACTTTTCTCTTTCCATTTATTTCTTTTTCTTTTAAAGATTTATTTTTATTGTTTTTGACAGAGAGAGAGAGAGATACAAAGACAGAGAGAAGGGGGAGGGCCCAGAACAGTCTCCATAGTTGCACATCATTGGTTTTTCCACATAGTTTCATTCCACAGGTGGG
>PVKE010035380.1:0-16912 GCA_004027555.1 Craseonycteris thonglongyai | reverse complement strand
GGGCGTATAAGACGACCCCCTAATTTTACAGTTAAAACATAGGTTTAGGCCTATATTCGCTGTATAAGACTACAGCCTCGGAAGTGGGGGGTAGTCTTATACAGCGAATATATATATATATATTAAGGTGACCATATTTTAACATTGGTAAAGTGGGACACCATTGACCGGGGGTGGGGGGAGGGGGTTCTTGATTAAAAATTTGGTCTATCTCCTGCCGTTCCCTAGCTTGTTGTGCATTCTTTCCAAAAATCGGGACTTTTTTAAAATGCTGCGGGACGCGGGACAAATTGTTAAAAAGCGGGACGTCTGGTCACCTTAATATATATATATCCCTATGGTAAAGTTTGTTACAACAGGTTAACTGCAGTAAAAGAGTCACAGCAATAACTAATAATAAAATAGAACAATTATAACAATGTACTATAATACAAGTTATGTGAATGTGGTCTCTCTCTCTCAAAATATCTTGCTGTACAGAACTCACCCTTCTTGTGATGATGTGAGATGATACAATGCCTGCACAATGAGAGGAAGTGACATGAATGATACGGGCAGTGTGACGTAGCGTTAGGCTACTCTAAGGGTTACTTGAATCCAAGCACTGCAGTCATTTGACAGTCTATGTGACAACCTAGACAGCTGCTAAGTGACTGACAGGCTGGTTGCGTATGCAGCGTGCGTATACTGGACACAGGGATGACTCACGTCCTGGGTGGGAAGGAGCAGGGCAGCGTGAGATTTCATCACACTCCTCAGAACAGTGCACAATTGAAAACTCATGAATTGTTTACTTCTGGAATTTTCCCTTTAATATTTTTGGACCATAGTGGACCACAGGTAACTGAAACCAGGGAAAGTGAAACCGCAGATAAGCAGAAACTTACACAACTCCCAAGATAAACAAATTGCAGAATGGGAAAGAATCTCGAAGGTCATTACATCTAACCCCATAGGCAAAGCTCTGTTAGCACCTTCTTGCTGCTTTCACTTAAAAGCACTGGGTTTAAAGAAACGCAGCAGACATAATGTTAAGGTGTACCTGACAAACTTCAGCCCCACTTAGGGCTGAGGAGTGAGACTGAGTTTCCACTTTTTCTAGGACAAGGGAAGGAGAGATAGCAGGCTTCCACAAGGTTTTCAAAAAGGAACTGCAGTTCAGTTGCTCACGTCTCTCAACTTAAATAATTAGCAGACGACCTGCTCCGTGCTGGGATTTTGAGGGAAACTACAAATGTAGTGCCAGAGCATTTTTCTATCAGAAGGGAAATGAAAATAAATTAAACACACCTGGAATGAGCTTAGGAAATAGGTAATTCCACTGAAAATGTTCTGCCACGCTTTACAAATTTTAGAAGCTAGGACAGCTAGCATGTCTTCATTCCCTTTATTGTTCAGAGTTCTAATCCTTGTCTTTGGTTAGTACCGTATTTTCCGGCATATAAGATGACCGGGCATATAAGATGACCCCCTAATTTTACAGTTAAAACATAGGTTTAGGCCTATATTCGCTGTATAAGACTACCCCCCACTTCCGAGGCTGTAGTCTTATACAGTGAATATAGGCCTAAACCTATGTTTTAACTGTAAAATTAGGGGGTCGTCTTATATGCCCGGTCTTATACGCCGGAAAATACGGTATGCTGTTTAAGATCAGAGGGCACATTTATAAACAAAACAAAACAAAACAAAAACATATAACCACCCTTTCGTCCTACTTACTCCTGGACCCAGCTCCTTCTTCCAAAGGGAGGATAGATTTCAAACTGGTGGTAGTACCTGTTTGTGCTCTGATATATGTGTGAAATTGCCAATTTCTTGACCTGTGTATCCAACAGGTTTATACCTGGTGGTTGTTCCTTTGCTCCAAGACCAAAACATTTTTATTGGGCCAAGCTTGTCAGCCTGACGATAAATCATTTTCTAGAAGACACTCATCTAATATACCTTCCTGATGGGTTCACCTCATGAGATACACTGGAATAGGTGGGAATTGTGCTTACTGGGCGAGGGTTTGGCTCAAGCTGAATATTCTGATAAACACTTTTTTGAAAAATTCAAGGTCTACCACATTCCTCATGTTTCGGCCCTACTAGAACTTCCCCCAGATAATCACAACAGCCTTCACTTGGGGGTTCCTCATGAAATTTCCTTAGTTTCCTCATGAAATTCATTGGGGGCAGAGAGACTTAAATCACACAACAATGATCTACTTTATTAATAATCCTCCCTTCACCTTTTTTTTTTTTGTAATAGAGAAGATATAAGCCCAGCAATAACCACAGAGTCTCACGTTTCTTATCAGGCTTGTTTCTCTTTTTTTCCTTGAAAGTGATGAAAAAGCCTTATATTTTTTTCTTAAGCATTTGTTTCTTTCCTTAGTTCATTCTAACTATGAGCGTGTTCTCTGGCAGTGCTATTATAATATCATTAATCAAAACATCAACAACAATAATAATAATACAATAAAGGCAATTCAAAGCTCTTAGTATCCTTATAGTCCATTTACACGAAGAAGATTAGTTCTGGAATTGTCCAAGTTCGCAGAAAATACCTTCCAAGATTTGAAGATAGACTTTGGTGGCTAAACCCTTTTCGAGGTCAGAGTAACTTTACTTATAAAAAATGGCTAGAAAATATCATGTTTTGAGGGGGAAGATAGATAATACATACGCATATTTTCAAAACCCTTCTACTCAAAGCCTCATTCCCTCCGAGTGGTATTCCCTGGCTCTTCATTCTGGATGCTTTTTCTCTTTGACCTCTTCATGCATTTTCTTACATGGTAGTAATCACTCTGTACTTTGTTTGTTTCTTTCTTTTTTTTTTTATTTCCTGAACATGTGTTTAAAACTTCACGACATTGTTAGTTCTTTGAGGCAGGAGTCTTGGCCCATCCATCTTTGTAGCCCTAGCTCCTACGCCAGATACTGTCTTAGACCAAGACACTGAATCAATGCTTGTTGAATAAAGAAACAGAACAGAGAAGGAAGAACTATTTATATGGACAACTTACCCAGAGGCTGTCTCTCCAGAACATAAACAGTTGTACCTGGGAGGCAAACACTAGGACAAAAGAACTGAGAAGGAGACAATAAAAAGCTTCCATCTTGAAAATCTCAAGTTACACCTTCTCAATTGTTTTTCCATCAATTTGATTTAACCAAATGTCCTGTATTCAACATCATTAGTGCTCTGGCAATGTATGCGGGTGTTGTGTTAGTCTCAGCCTATCGATAGTGTTGCTTTCAGCTAGCAATGCCTGAGGCACTCACGGGGCCCAAACTACTTGTGTCTGTACTCCCCACCCCCCCACCCACCCCCACACACTAGAATTTAGTGGGTTGACTCTATCGGTGCATTTAAAACATAAGAGTGAGAATTAGGGAGTGGAAAGGGAAAGACAGGGTCACTCAGGTGGTCAGTTATCTAGGTCACCCAGGGATTCTCAAAGGGGAACATCATCAGAAGTATTGTCTTAGTCAGTTGAGAATTTGCTTCCAGGTATACCTTCTGTTTGCCTCCAATAAGTTCTAAAACATAAAAATATATAAAAGGGGAACTTCATGGAGAAGGGAGGGAGGGTTCCTTTCATTGGTTTTTGCTGCTATTGCTGTGTCCTACAGCTGGTAGTATGCTTATTCGAGATGGGTGGCAATGAAATGGATGCATCGGCAATCCAAGAACTTAATGTTAGGCACTTAGGGAAATGAAGTCCTACATCTGTCCTCAAAATACTCACAGTCTTAGCGGTAGTGCAGAGGAAGGCAAGCTTGCAGTGAGGGGGAAGGAGGCTCTGGAACATTCCACAGACATTCTCCTTTGGTTTTCTGAAAGTTTTCCAGGTAGACTAGACAAGAGAACGTAGGTTGTACAGTGTGGGGAAAACCTGTTTCAGGCAGAGTTAGTGGGGTAAAGAAAGGCACAGAACCATAGAACAGCATGGAGTGTTTGGGGAAATAAAAATAGTTGTTGGAACATAGAGTACAAGTTGAAAAATGTCAAAGGATAAAGCTTGGCAGAAAGAGAGAGGCCAAAACATGAAAGCCTTTTTGCTTCATTAAAAGGTTTAGCCAGTAGTTTTTAAATTGGCTTTTTTTAAAGCAGGATTTAACTTCTGGATGCTGGTGTCATCCACTATCTTTTCCCTGCATTGTGCTATAAGAAATGAGTAAAAAAAAAAAATCAATGTGTTCATTTTCTTCTAGGATAAAAGCTCGCTGAGTAGGAACTTCACCTGTAGCAGGTGAATTATCGTAGTAAATGGTCTTATGGATGCAGAATAACTTTTGACTTTCTTAGTGAGAGGACTGAACTTTATATAAATGCCATAGACAAAAGTGATGATTCAGACAAAAGATCAATCTGGTGTTAAAATAGAATATACACTGTTGGTGGGAATGTAAAATAGTGCAGCTGCTATAAAAAACAGTGTGGATGTTCCTCAGAAAATTAACAATAGAATTGCCATTTGATCTAACAATCCCAAACAAAATTTAGAAGGTCTCAAGGTTTTCAAAGGTCCCTGCAAATACTTTCAATACATTATGAGGAATCAGTTATTGACAACTGAGAAATGTGAACTGAATTATTTTACAATAAATTCCTCTGTCAGTACTAAAATGCTACCTTTTTTTTTTTGCTCAAGGAAGGTAGGGTGGTAATGATGGAAAAACCGAAGAGTGATACAAGTAATATGTGCTCACACTTGAATTTGTTATTTTGTTTAGCTCGTACAACCATCCTCTGAGGAAGGAATTCTTATTTTTGTATCTTAAAGATGGGGAAACTAAGGTTCATGTTGATTAAATGACTTGCCTTAAGCTAGAGAAAAAGAACTTGTATTTTAACATAGGCATATCATTGTCCATAACTCCACTGTTGCATTTGAGAAAGAAAATCACATTATAGTCATTCCCTCATATGTTCAAGCAAGAAGCATTTATTGAATAGCTACCATGCCTTGAGAAAGGTTTTGACTTTATATTCTAAATTCTGTGATGTGAAGTGAATGGAGGCCTTTGGAATTGTATGATGAGGTGTCCCCACACAGAAGCATTTTGTCTTTAGGAAATAAAAAGAAGGGATTGATTTATCATGAAGAGAAAGAAGGAATCTGTGAAAGCAGGCAATGATATATTTTACCCAGTGCTGCCTAATTTTATCTATAAGAGTACAGTAGACTCCCAGTTAACTGGCACTCATGGGGATTGGTAGATGCCAGATAAATGTAAGTAGACTCTCCATTAACTGGAACTCAAGCAACCGGCACTCTTAAACAACTGGCAAAATCTCAAGCAACCGGCAAAAAAACCTTTGCCGGTTGCTTGAGAGTGCATGTTGCATGAGTTCCGGTTAATGGAGCGTCTACTGTACCATCTCCCCAAGGCCATTCTATAGTGTTAAAGATATCCTCTTGTTTGCCTACTCACCACCATTGTGTCCTTAAGAGAATAGCACTTCCTTTGCTTGGGGAACAGCCCCCATCCCATTCTCAACAGGTATGATGTGGGAGCTGGGATATTCTTATTGGACTCCATGTACCGGGCTATAGAAATTGTTCTAGATAAGCAGCTGCCCAACCAAAGTGTCTCAGCCCCACTTCCTGCCACAGGGATTCATTGAGCGGGTGGACATGTGATCCAAGCCCAGCCAGAGCAATTCTGTGGGATTTTTTCTGCTTGAAATTAAGAGAATAAGGCCCTGTTCTGTCTCATGACAAAACAGAAAGATGTGAGCCAGGAGCCGCTTGGGGCCCTGGTTCCTGCCTCATTCAAAAGCCGGACTGAAGGAACAAAGCTGACAAGTGGAGAGAAGCAGAACCAGGAAATAAAGTCCCAAGAGGCTGAGGCTCCGAGGTCCCCAGAGCTGCTGCTCTGTCAGCCTTCCTGAGGAGTCCTTGACACTCTTTCAACATGTCCTTTCTTCTGCAGAAGCTGTTTTTTTGGTGTGAGCTTGGCTACTTGCATCCCGAAGTATTGGAACTACTAGTGTGTGTAATGCTTGGAAACCGGGGAGCGTAATAGCTAAGGTGTTTGCAAGGGCTCGCTACCTTTTACTTGCAGGTATGAGTCAGAAATGTTGGAAATTTGGGGAGGAGAGTAAGCCTTGTGTCCAGCCTTCCTCTCCTTAGACACCCTGATCAGACCTCCAGATGTGGTGCAGGAACTTGGTCCATGATCTCTGAGTCTGGGCCAATAGATTGGGGATAAAGACTCAAGAAGGAAAAATAAAGGACCATAGAAGTTGAGTTACCGAGACTCATCTCTGGTCCCTTCATTTCAGACTTCTCCAATGTAACCTTTTTCTTGGAATAACATACCAGTTTACACATTCAGCTCTTCTGTTGTGTTTGGTAGTGCTCTGTGTTATCTACAAGACCAGCATTAAATTTAAACTCACTTCATAGACAAGGAAACTGAGGCACAGAGAGACTACATAGATTGTCCAAGACGAGGTCAAGTTTAAATCCCAGGTGGTCTGGCTCCAAAGCTCATGCTGAAAATCCCATGAGCAAGTCTGACCTTCTAGGCCATTTCTATTCTTTCCATCGCCCTGCGTGAGGGTAATTATTCCCAATATATTTAGTGTGTGGTTGATTCCACCACATACTTTTCTTTATTTTTTATTTGGTTCATGTCCTCAACCTGACATTCGAAAGCCAGTGGCCAATGCCTTTGTCTTCTAGTCACCCCAGCCCCCAGCATGATGCCCGATGTCAGAGGTATATGACTTGGTATCAAATTCTGTGCCTTTTAAAATTCATTCAGCTCTAGACATAAACACTATAACACTTTATACAAGTTTTAGGGGAAGAGAAATGAAGAAGAAATTGGTTTTCTCCTGTCCTTTCTGGTTTCTTATTGACACTCCCAAAACAAATGACAGAATTTGTCATAGTAACAGCCCTTGTGGGCCATTTCCCTTCAGAAAGTGTCCCATTGGAAAAATGGCGTTGTTCACCACTCAGCCTTCTCAGCATCCAAGCTGTTGGGACCTGCCTGCTGGGGACACATGATGGATCATTTCCATATATGACCTTCAATTTGTTTCCATTTTGAGATCAGAAAATAAGCAATTCAAAGACGTCTGCCCTTAAAAACATGTTAGAGAATTAACTGCTGGTTTGAGATGTTATCTGCCCAGTTTAAGCCCCAACACATTTTATACCTGAGTTAAGTCTCTGAAAACAGGGATTTGGTAATGACAGTGTTGACCCGATATTATCGCTGGTAATACGCAGACAGGCCCAGCTCTCTGGGCAGGGAAAGCTTACAGGGCACAGAGAAAGCAAAGAGCACAGAAATACTGTCCTGGAGAATTTGAAGGAACATTCTTTTAGGCACATCTCGTGTCCACACCCTAAGCCGAAGGAAGTAGTTATAAGGAGTAGTTTCCTTAATTTTTTCCCCCCTTTGAGCCTGTACTTTTCAAATTATAATCTGAAAATTATACCATTCAAAATAAAATTCAGAAATCTGTTTACTGAAACAGCAACACAGAGCCGTGATTGATGAGAAGTCCAAAGGCCTACGTCTTGCTTGCAAAATTTAATTCTGGGGCTTTATTTTTATTTTATTTTTCATTTTTATAACATGTGTTTTTGCTTCTTTTTCTTTCTAGTTGCTACCCCCCCCCCAAACAAAAAACCAAAAGAAAAAAAAACCTAAATTATATCTTAGACTTTTGAAATAGCTTCAAAGCGAGGGCCTGCATTTTTAAAAATAACTCTGTCTCCTTGCAAGGTGGGGTGTTCGAGTTTATTTCAGGTTTTGAGGTAGGACTGACCTCCAGGCCACAGCAAGGGATGATGTCCAAGTGCCTTGGCAATTCCATTCCTTCCCTTTATCCTTTCATAGATGTGTTCTAGGACCCCGAACTCCCCGTCCCTGCCATAATCTATATTATTTTTTATTCGAAAGGATGTATGAGACAGGACTCCAAAAAACCCAGAATTTATTTATTAAAAATTGTGTATTTATTCTTACATGTCTAAACTTCAATCACCTTCCAAGGACTCTCCATTTGACACAATACACCTGTCAAGATGCTGTTTCCACTGCTCAAGACAGTTTTTGAACTTGTCGGTGTTGATAACTTCTAGGGCTTCTGCGTTTTTTTTTGTTTTACCTCTTTCCCATTGAGGAAATGTTTCCCTTTGAGGACTTTTTCTCATTCAGGGAAACCAAAAAAGTCTCTCAGGGAGAGATGGAGTGAATAGGGAGAGTAGGGCTGTCATGCTGTTTTTTGAGCCCTCAGCATAGTGTGGGCAAGTACATTGTCATGTACGTTGTCCGTGTAACTCACCCATCATGAAATGGGTAAATGCGTTGACAGAGTCTCTAAAGATAATTCAGTGAAGCCCAGCGCATCCCCTCCCAACAAAGCCAGCAGGTACACTGATGCAGGTGGGTTCCTAACACACTCACCTGGCGGGGGAGCTCTGCATTACGGAAGGGTCTGTTTTCCAGAGAATTCTGGTCTCTTTTGTGCACCCCCCTAGTATTGCCTACCAGCTAGAGCTTGGTGTCCCCTGCATCTGCTTCAGTATTTTTATTCTCCGTGGACATCTCTGTGACAGAAACATGCCTCTCCCCCCACGCCCCTCGGGACTGTTTAACAGGTTGGTAGAATCCTGCCTCACTTCTTACCCCTAAGTGCTCCTGTCCTTGCTTTCCTGGGGCTCCTGGAAGATATTTTGTGAGCCAGGTCAGCAGAAGCGCCTGCGGCCCCTCAGGCCTGGCTGCTGGCCAGAGGGACTGATGACAAGCCAGCCAGGCACTAGGTTTCTTGGCAGCCGTTTCACACAGAGGCAAGAAGGGCAACCACCAGCCTCCAAATGAGACCAAATATTCAAACAAACAAACAAACAAACAAAATGCCCAATGCAAATACAAATAAGAAAAGCCACACACACACTTGGAAAGACGTGAGACCAAAACGAGAATACGCTCGGCTGGGGCTTTTGCCAACTGCGTGCCTGGTGTCCCAGGGCGCTGGGGGTGGGGGTGGGGGGGGCCCTGGGTGGCTTTGAAATTCCTGTGGTCTGAGCACACACCCTCCTCATCACCAAGATATGCCTGGAAAAATGTGTTCATGGTATAGGCCTCTGATTTACTTCCTGATAAAAGAACCTTTCCTCTTCAGGGCTGAATGTCCCATCCTGGCTTTCAGAGAACCGCCCATCCCAGCCTTCTGCAAATGAGGTCATTCCTTCTGTGGCCCCAGAGTCCCTGATCCGGCCCACCCTGCCAACATGACAGTCTTTTCTTCTCTGCGTTGCCCAGGCTGTGCCCAGTGTCAACATGGAGGATGGTCACAGGCAAATCACCGAATTTCTTTAAGTGGCAGGAATTGTCATGGGGAGCCAGCAAAAAGAAACTTGTTTGACATCGGAAAATGATAGATTTTGATATGGCATCTCTTTCCTGCCCAGTTCTGCACACCCATTTGCAGTTCTTCCACTCAACTTTTTGCATCTAATTGAAAGCCTGTCCCGAATTATCTCCAAGCCTCAAAGGAGGGCCTGTGTTGGCTGGACCTCATGGTGGAGTCTTAATCTCTCTGCCATGTCAACACCCTTCTTGAGCTGAGAATGACTGACTTTCTCACTTTAGGCAGAACCCACATCTCCTAGAGGGGTGGTAGTGAAGGGAACACTGGGGCAATGGAGACCTGGGGAATATATTTTCTTTGTTCTGACCATTTCACTGAGTATAAGAATCTTAAGGGCGGCCCCTGGGCAAGACATATGTAAAACTTCAGCACATTGCTAGTGAATCATAGGTGCTTCATAGTGCATTTCTTCCCCACTTTCCTTCATTACTTCAATTATAATCTGTCAGTTATAGGAAAGAGGGCTATTTTAAATCTCTAATGACCCACTAGAGAGTGTAGATTGTGGTACTGGAAGTTTGAATAGTAATGGTACACATTTGAAACAGTTTGGGTAAAGCCATATTGCTCAAGAAGGGAAGAATGACATCTAGGACTTGGGTAGTGGTGGAGTTTCTGGGATCAGAAGAGATATATATGGTACTGCAGAGGCAGCTGGGGGAGGAGGCACATTGAAGACATGAATCTGTGCACTTTAGGGTATGTAATATAAATTCTTCCACCCCCCCATCTCTCTCCTGCCTCCACCCCCTGAATACTGTAGTCGTTATATTATTCACTCATTTTTATATTGTTCACTAATATTCTTAGCATGAGTAGGTTGTTTGGTGGGAAGTGAAGTCCTGTGCATTTGGGCATCAGGATGAAAACAGGGTCAGAATGAGCAAAATAGATTTTTCTGTGTGCTTTTTTCTCCCTCTCTCGTTCCTGTTCCCCTCTCTCTCCTGTCCTCTGTGTCTTTCTCTTTGTAATTTAGAGGGTCTGGGTCATGAAGTTGAATGCTCTTCTCTGTGCTATATGCTTTCTAAAGAGAATAGGATCAGGATCTCATGGCATGTAAACTCATGTATTCGGGACAACTGCAATTGTATTTCTTATTAGGAAAGAAGCCTGATAATTGAGAAGAAAGGCTGGAAAAGGGATATGGAGTAAGAATACATTTTTCTTTTTAATTGTTTTTGAAAGAAAATGGTTTCTTGGGGAAGATAGTTAAGTAAACAGTGATAGGGTGATTTGTACTATAGCAGATTTATTCATAAGAGAGAGGAGTATTACTATATTGGAGAGGAAGGTACAGACTTCAATGTGGGGGGAAGAGTAATTGAATCTCTATTCTGAGCTTATTCAACCCACGGGCCATGGGCCGCCTGAGGCCTAGGATGGTTTTGAATGAGGCCTAACACAAATTCTTAAGAAATTATAAGATTTTTTTTGCAACCTTTTTTTTTAGCTTATCAGCTATCATTAGTATTACTGTATTTTATGTATGACCCAAGACAATTCTTCTCCCAATGGAGCTCAGGTAAGCCAAAACGTTGCACACCCCTGCCTATTCTATATTATGTGTCCCTTGTTCCATTTTGCAGTCATTGTACACCAGAGATACATCCCCACCCCACTCCCCGCCCTGCATCCTTTGAGGGTTGAACGAGGAAGAGGTTTTCATGGGACCTCTCTGTGGCTTTGGACAGTACCAGAACAGAACTGGCTTTGGGACCTGGAAGGCAGGAGAAAGAGAGCCTGAGGAGGAAGGAGACAAAAGATGACTTTGTGGCCTGTAGTGTTGCCTCTGGTGATGTTAGCTCCTGTGAGCCCTCAGCCCACAGACCGCATGGCTGCTAACCTGTGCGCGTCGCCTTTGAGTGGGGCCACGTTGGAGGGAGAGTCAGGCCAGCGCTGAGAAATCCCAGCTCCAAATCTGAGCTCTTTTTCTTACTAGCTTTGTGATCTTGGGTCACTTAAAACTCTTGGAGCCTTAGCTTCATGTTATGTATTTTTTTAAATTTCATGTAACAATTTCCATGATGTATTTCATATAAAAGTGCCTTTCATAAATGAGCATAATTTATGCCACAGTAATATCCTAGGTTTTCATTATGTTAGTATGAAATGGACTATATGCTTGACCCATTGCAGTTATAATATTGTAACCAAAAGTACCAGTAAATTGTTTTCAGAGATTTATTAAGCTGGACATCTGTATTATTTTTTCTATGAAGAAAGACTTATTGGTCAATGTTAGAAAATCGCTACCACTGAAAATTTTTTAATAAAGCATGTGTTAAGAGCATGCTAATGACTGTGTTGCAACCCTAAATATGGTATACTTTGAATAAGAGAAATTGCTCAAAGGCCCTGTAGTAGCAGTCTTCTCTTTTCAATATAAACAATTCCTGGCTTCAGAGTCACATTTGGGCTGAATCACTAAAAGCATCTTTGTTTATTTTTTTCTCCAGAGCCATAGTTAATGAGAGTGCTGGGAACTAGGGCTTCAACCAGGTCTGATGTTAACCCCAGGAGGATAATTTTGTATTTGATGGATCATTTCTTTGGATCCAGAACCTTGGGCATATGTTGGAGTCAGCAATATCACTTTCAGAGCCAGATTTGATGCTTCCAGAAAACTGACTTTAGTGATGGGCTTAGCATTCCACCCTGGAAGAATGGGGTGGATGTAGAGGCTGTGCCTGCTTCAGATTAGACTCATGGGTTCTGTTTGATCTCAGAGATGGGAGACCTAGTTGGTTTAAACAAGCTGGTTTAGAGCTAAACTAGGTACTGCCTTTCCTGGGCTTGTCTACATGTATTCTCTCTCTTCATTCCACATTTTCCCATAAACCAACTCTTAGCTGCATGCTCTGAGTGCAAAATACCTAATCATAGCATTTAAGACCTATCATGTCTATCCTAATCTACATTTTCTCCCTCCTACACCTCTCTGATTAGCTTCACAATCCACATTTCTGTCATACCACATTATTTCCCTTGGAAGGATATTTTTCTTTTATTTAAAACAATATTAAAATTTTCAGTAGAGTTGGCATACCACAATTTATTAGTTTCATGTGTACAACATAGTGATTAGGTATTTCTATATCTTACACACAGTGATCACCCGAATAAATCTAGTGCCTATCTAACACCATACATAGCTATTGAAGTATTATTGATTGTACTCATATTCTCTGTGCATATTCCCTCCCAGCTGGCAACTATCAAACTGTTCTTTGTACTATAAGTTTGTTTCTGTTTTGTTTATTCATTTATTTTGTTGTTTAGATTCTACATGGAAGCAAAATTATATGGTATTTGTCTTCCTCTGTCTGATTTATTTCACTCAGCATAATATCCTCTATATACATCCATGTTGTCACAGATGGCAAGATTTGTTTCTTTTTTTTTTTTTTTTTTGGCTGAGTAATATTCCATTGTATGTATGTAACACTTTTTTATCCATTCATTTATTGATAGACACTTAGGTTGTTTTCATATCTTGGTTATTGTAGCTAATGCTGCAGTGAACAGTGGATGCAAATGTGCTTTGAGTTAGGGTTTTGGATTTTTTTGTATAAATGCCCCGAAGTGGAATTGTTGGATCTGTCTCTGTATCTTATTATATAGTCTTAAAGTCTATTTCGTCTGATATAAGTATTGCTACCCCAGACTTTTTTTTTCTTTTATTTACATTTTCATGAAATATATTTTCCATTTTTTTACTTGCATCTGTGTCTGTCTTTCAATCTGAAGTGAGTCTCTTGAAGGCAACATATGTAAAGGTCTTGTTTTCTTATCCATTCAACCAATCTATGTCTTTTGTTTGGAGCATTTATTCCATTTACATTTAAAGTAATTGTTGATGGATATGTAGTTCTTGTCATTTTATTATTCATATTTTTGATATTTATATTTCTTCTTCTTCTTAATGAAATTCCTTTAGCATGGTAATACTGGTTTGGTGGTGATGAACTCCTTTAGCTTTTTCATGTCTGGGAAGCTCTTAGTCTCTGCTTGATGGATAGAGTAATCTTGGTTTTAGGTTCTTGCTTTTCATCACTTGGAATATTTTGTGCCAATCCCTTCTGGCCTGCAAAATTTCTGTTGAGAAATCAGTTGACAGTCTCATGGGAGCTCCTTTGTAAGTAACTGACTACTTTTCCATTGCTACATTTAGGATTTTCTCTTTGTTTTTGACCTTTGGCATTTTAAGTATAACATGTCTTGGTGTGGGCCTCTTTGGGTGCATCTTATTTGGGACTCTCTATGCTTTCTGGGCTTGTGTGTCTATTTCTTTCTCTAGGTTGGGAAAGTTCTCCATTATATTTTTTCAAATAGATTTTCAATTCTTTCTTCTCCTCTGGTCCCATATCATGAGAATTTTGCTATGCTTCAAGTTATCCTAGCGGCCCCTTAAACTATTCCCATTTTTTTTTTCTTTTTGTGATTATGTTTGTGTGTTTTCTACTACAAAATATTCAAAGTGATAAAATGGAAGGATCTGCAACCAAGATTACTCTACCCATCATTTAAAATTGAAGCAGAGATTTTGTCTGGGAGAAAGTTGCCCCTCCAGCCATTGCTCTGAAGCTAGATAATTCAGTTCTTCCATGTATGTCCCTGGTGCCTTTTGAGCTGCTACCTTTGTGCTGGAGCTCAGGGCAAATGGGTCTCTCAGCGAGTAAGTCTGTGTGTGGGCCATTTCAGAAGAATGCATGGGACTTCATTAGACCCCAATTCACTGAGCCACAAGCTCTGCTGCATTTCATAGCCAGAAGTTAATGGGACTTCTTTTCCTGGCAGTGGGACCCTGGGCTGGGGAGCCCAGTTGGGGCCTGGGACCCAGGCTCCAAAGCCAAGATATTTCTCCTAATTTTTAACCACCACCCATGGGTGTGGGACAAGCCAGGTCAGGGTCTCTGCCCCTCCTACGAGTCCCCATGTGGCTTCTTCTGTGTATCCTTATTTATAGAATTTCTGTTTATCTGGACTTCAAGTGGTTTTCAATACTTTTTTTCTGTAGTTTAGTTGTGATATTGATGAGAGTAGGCAAGCCCAGTCTTTAGTTACTCTGCCTTCTTGACTTGATCTCTATCATATATATTTTCACCTATACATTTTTGCTTATGCTGTGTTTCTTGATTGGAATGCCTCACTCACACCTTCTCTGCTGATTAAACTCTAGTCATTATTCAGGGCCCAGCTGCAGTGTTACCTCCTCTGAAGCTTTTTCTGTGTCCACAGTGAGGATTAATTACTCTCACCAATAGACCTTAATTTACACATCACAGTCCAATGTACTCTAACAGTAAACTCATCCTCTCCCCTCCATTAGATTGTGGGCACTTTGACAACAGGAACATGAGACTCACCTGGACCAGGAAAACCCAGCAAGGGAGTATTTTGTTAAACATTCTTTCATCTGTTTTGTCCATCTTACATACTGAAAACTGTATGAATCTTAAATGTGTAGCTTGATTAATTTTTACATATATATCTATCAATTATCAGTCTATTGATCCATCTGTTGCTATATCATCTGTCAAACATGTATCCATCTAAATCAAGCTATATAGAACATGATCAGAATCCAAAGTTTCCTTGAACCCCACCCAGTCAGTCATTATCCTGCCTTCCCTGTCTAGCATAGCATATGCTATTCTGACTTCTGTCATGATAGATTTGTGTTGCCTGTTTTTGAACTTGATATAGTTGCATTATGCAGTATACACTCTTTTGTGTCTGGCATTTTTTACTCAATATTATGTCTGAGATTGATCCATTTCCCTCCATTTATCAGTAAAGTTTGTTACTTTTTATTGCTGTGTAGTATTCCATTGCCTAAATATACCACAATTTATTTATATATTTTAGTGGGCATTTGGATTATTTTTAAGATTTGTTGTTTACAAATAAAATATCTATGGACATCCTTGCACATGAATGAGTTTTGGTGAACATAAGCTCTAATTTCTGGCCTCAGAAAGTAGGTTCCTAAAGAATTGGACAAAATAGAGGTGAATCTGATGTGCAGGCAAGTTTTACACCAAGGAGAGATGCTGCTGGGGACAGAAGTAAACACTAATCATCCAGGGCCACCATAATCAGAGGACCCCACTAATTCCTGGGATCAGAATTCAGGAAGCCAGTGTGCAAGTTGTGATTGCTGCTTTCTGCTATGCTACTTTTGATAAGTCACTTTACTTCTCTGCAACTTGGTTTTCTTATCTATCAAATGCAACTCATAAAGTGGTTGGGAGGACCCAATGAAATGATGGATAGAAAAGTACCCTGTAATCTTAACAATGACTCAGACATGTTATATTTATTTTAATAATAATTATTGTTAGAGTGTGGTAAAAAGTGGAGAGGCATTGAAGACAAATTACTTATGCCACAGTTTTGCTTGGGTGGCATCCTGTGAACTCAAGAGACGAGCTGATGGATCCTTATCTATACAAAGAGTTTTATATTATTGTGCGAATAATAGCAGAAAGGTTAAAAGTACATGTGCATAATGGTCCAAATCAGAATTATTATTTTTATTAAAAATAAATTTAATGTATGAAGTTCCTTGCTTTATTCCTAGGATGTTAAACAACCAGTACAGGGGATTATCTTTCCTCCATGACACTGATAAAGTACATTTATTTTGGCATGGAGCAGACTCAGAACCAACCGCGTTTGCCAGTGGCTGGTGAATTTGATTGGTTGTGGGGTGTTTTCATATTTCTACCTTTCCTTTGTCAACTTGGTTGAGACATGGTTGATCTCTAGAGAACAGGGGCACTATTGATGTACCTACATCCCTGGCCTGGCTCATCGTGTGCCAATTGGATGAAATGTAATTGACTGGATGTAGGAAAAGTACACATTTCACTTGATGACATCTATCTTTTTGGATGATTTGAAAACGGATCTTGCCTTTGCTAGAAATAAAGACCTACACTGATTTTCCAGGTGCAGGCAGAGTCCTTGAATGTTTGAGTTAGAAGAGACTGTGCAAATCATCCAGTCCAACCCCCTCACTTTATATTTAGGGAAGCCGAGATAGAAAAAGATTTAATAACTTGCCCAAGGTCACATTGCTAGTCAGTAGAAGAGCCTTGATTAGAAGCCAGGTTTTCTGTTCTCAGGGCACTTTCTCTGACCCTATACTGCTCCTAAGGATGTAAGAGTGAGAGATATTTTTAGGAAACAATGTCCGTCTTACAGATTTGCAAACAAAAGATGATTCACTGGTTTTTGTAATAATGGCTTTTTAGAGACAAGGATCCAGAGAACTTCATTCTTTGAGACTAGTCCCAATCTGCACCTATGGGGTGGGGGAAGTTGGGATGGGTCAGAGTGTTTAGCACTCACATTGCAGCCCCTATGTCCTAGGATCAAGTCCAGGTCCCGGCCCAAGCTCGCTTGTGCAGACCCATATGCTGAACTGGGGTGTGCTTCCCAACCCAGTTCAGTTCCTGCTGGGGCAAGCTTTTCATGTATAAGTCCCCTGGATTGGGTCCCACTGGGCTTG
>PVKE010035379.1:0-16914 GCA_004027555.1 Craseonycteris thonglongyai | reverse complement strand
TGCCGTTTTTTTGTTTCACCTCTTCCACATCGGCAAAAGTTTCCCTTTGAGGACTTTTTTCATCGGGCGGGCGGGTGGGGGGGTGGGGGGGGGCGGGATGTCCCTCTGGGTGAGATTGGGTAAATAGGGAGGGTAGGACACAGGGTTATACCATTTTTGGTCAAAAACTGCTGAACACTCAGCATGGTGTGGGCAGGTGTTGTCATGCCACAGGTTGTTCATGTAAATCACCCATCATGAAATGGGCAAACGCATTGAGGCTCAAAAAAAATTCACTCAAGCCAAACACAGCCTCTCACAACAACGCCAGCTGGTGCACGGATGCAGGTGGGCTCCTAGAACACTCGCCTAGCAGGGGAAGCCTGTGCTACAAGGGGCCCGCCCTCCAGAAGATAGTTCCAGGTTTTAGGAGCCTTCTCGTACAAACAATGAGGTCAATGTGATATCCCCTCTACTTCAAAGGACCTCAAAATATTTCTGTACCCACCCTCATCGTTTGTGATTCTGCTCAAAAGAAAGAAGTCCCTCTCCTTTCCAATACTAACACTGCGAGCTGTGTTCTCAGTTCCAGCCTCTCCACAGACTCCTTCCTATCTACAAAGAGAAACACACAGATCTCCCAATGAAAGAGGATTAGGGTTAGGGTAAATCACATGTTTCTCCCTAACAGCTCTTCCAGCTTCCCTTCAATACCAAGCTTGTTCAGTGGCCTTCTCTTCCCTGCCATCCCTCTCAGGTCACTATGAAACAGCTTTCCTAATGGTCACCTGGTCTCCACAGGGTCACATCTAATTGCCTTTCCTGTTTCCTCATCTCCTCTTCACCTTGTTCCATGGATCCTCATCTCCTTGACGCTTTCTACCCTGTCAATGGATGTTCCTACCATTATGACTAAGGTCAGAAACTAAAAGGTCCATGGGTTGCATATGACCTTAGGACATGACATCTTGGCTTCTACTATGTGTATGTGTGAAATTAATTGCCAAAATTTATAGCCCAAGATCCCTAGCTAAAAATCCAGATTTCTAGCATCTCTTGGAAAATCTTAAGATGTAGCAATGCTGGACCAACACAACCTCACAATAATCAGCTAGGACTCAAGAAGAGCTGCCCCCACTAGACCAGACATGGGAGCTCACCCAGTGACCACAATCCCACTCAGCCTGCGTCACTACTCCAGATCCCTGCGTGGCCTGTGAGGGCACTGGACTTTATAACTCCTACATTGTAATAGTCTGAGCTAAGACAGGGTCAGTGTGGGTATCAGGAGCAGACTTCAAGCCCGGACGGCAGCTCCCCAGGCTCCTGAGAGCTTTACAAAACACTAGTCAAAATACCTGAACAGACAACTGTTCCTCCTTGAAGTGCCACAGCCGACTTTTAGCATTTTGGCAATCAGACGTCAGAGCAAGTAGCTCAGCTTCAGCCAGAAGAAGCTGCTTCCTACATCGTGAGTAGTTCAATAGCAACTCATAAAATTCATGCCTGTCCTGATGAGCCATGCTGTCAAATTCCTCTAAATATGACTCAACATTTTCCAGCCACGACCCAGGCTCAAAGATTTTTAGCTGTTCTTTAGTAAATGGTACTAGCTCTGGCGGAGATGGGAGCTCCGGGTAGAGTCGCTCATTAGGAAGCAAGGGTTTCCCTGCCACCAAAGCTGGCACTTCTCCAGCAATTTCAGCTGGCAACTCGGGATACAGTTTTTTCACTCTAGGTGGCTGAAAAATGTCCATGGCTTCCAAAGAATGCTGCAAGCCAACATTTTGTAGCGCCTCTGAAGAGAGACCCAAGGCTTGTTTGTCTTCTTTGCTATGCTGAGTTTCTCTGATCTGTAAATTTCCCGTTTCCTGCTGAATAGAAGAAAAACTAGATTGCAATGTGCTTTCAGTATGTCCACATTGTACCAGTTTGCTTTCCTCCACTTCTGCAAAGTCCTTGGGTGTTTCTACTTTGGTTCCAACATTGTCTCCAGGGTCAAACTTCAGCTTGAGTGTGTGGCCTCCAACACAGGCTCTGACCTCTGCCCCCCGTTCCTTTAGGGTCTCTGTGTCACCTGTCAGGGACCCTTCATTATTTATAGTTAAGGAGGTGAGTAATACTTCAAACATTTCACTCTCGTTTTGTCCACGGGTTTCCTTCTGGAGCTGGGAATCAGTTAACACCTTCAGATGGTCTCCTCTGAGTTCATAAGCTAGGGCAGGGACTTCTAACTCTCTGGAGGTTTTTGGAAGGGAGACTTCATCAGACTCTTCCCTCTGAAGAGCTTCATATTTCTTCTTTTCCTAAAAATAAGATTTATACTGTGAAAGAACTTACAATAACCAATGCTTTTAATATGAAGAATTTTTAATTGGTAGAGAAAATCTATTCTCATATAACAAAGGCAATCCATATGCACATCATAAGCAATGTTTCGTATTTCATATTATTCAATTTTGAGAATGTTGAATTTGGTAATCCCCTAATCTAATCCAAACAGAGAAAGACATCATAATAAGCAGCAAATTATGATTCAAGAACAGAAAAGAAAAATCTTCATTAGGTCATTCTCAATTCTCTACATTAAGTGAAAAACAGACTCCAACCATCTCAAATAGTCTTCATCTTGACAAATTCACTCAAAACTTAGGCAGAAAGAGTTGGAGCAACTTGAGCAGTAAAAAAATAACTAAGTACTGCATTATAACCCACAGAATAAAATAAATATCCATAAGCCCATGCTGACATAAATAACTGAGTCAATGAATGAATGAATAAATAAATGAATTTTTTAAATGGGCAAGAAATGGCAACTCTTCCTTACAGAGAAATTCCAATTAATAAATGAAGAAGGAATGAGAAAAACAGAAAAATCACCATTAGAACACCATGGTAGGGGAAGCCGGGATGGCTCAGTGGGTTAAGCGCTCACTTTGCAAACCCAGGGACCAAGGATCGAATCTCGGCCCTGTCCTGTGTGAACCCATATGCTAAGCTGGGGTGTGCTGCTCATGCGGGAGACCCCCAGTTCAGTTCCCATCCCCTGCAGCCCAGATCCACTTGTGTGGAATGAAACTATGTCACAGCTGGTGGTATGCAACTGTGGAGATTGCTCTGGGCCCTCCCCCTTCTTTCTCTTTCTCTCTTTCTCTCACCTTCTCTCAAAAAATAATTCTTAAAAAAAAAAACCTTCCATTTTGTACAGCTTCTCAGACCCTTCTAGTTGCTAGATGGAATGCTGTCCATTTCATAATTGCTTAACAAAGCCTATTTGATCTTAAAATTTACTGAATTGAATTTTGTTTTTTAACAGAATTCTCAGTAATACAGATAAGTCAACTTAAAAACAGGCAAAGGAACTGACTAGATATTTCTCCAAAGATATACAAATGATACATAACAAGATGAGCAACATCATTAGCCATTAGAGAAGTGGTGGCAAAGATGCAGAGAAATTAGAACCCTCATACACTGCCAACGGGAATGTAACATGATGTACAGCCTATGTGGAATATAGCTTGGCAATTCCTAACTGTGGTGACAGTTTCACAACCCTGTGATCATACTAAAAACCACTGAATTATAATCATACACTTTAATAGGTGAATTGTGTAGTGTGTGGATTATATCTCAATAAAGCTGTTAGAAGCAAAAATGAGAGGTTTAAAAAACATAGTAGTGAGTTGAGAAATAGAGAACAGTAAGAAAGTAGAGACTGGAATGTGGAAAAGAGGGAGTAAATGTTTAGTTCTCTTTTCTTAAACTCTAAGAGACCTCTGGTGGTACTTAATGCTAACTAGATGACAGCTGGAAGCAGGCACATGATGGGTCTCCTGATCAAGGGCACAGCAAGCAACCACATCTCCTCCGTCTCACAGGCCACTCCAGCCTGTCCCTCCGGCAAGTTTTTAAACTCCCACCCCCACCTTACCACTTCCTCTCTCCTCACTGCAGGAATTCCTTTGCAATTTCAAATATTCCCTCTCTGCAAAACAAAATGAAGTCTCCTACTTGGGAAGCTGCTACTTCCAAACTTATATGCCCACTTTCAGCACATCTACCTTTCTAGGAATAATCATGGCCCTAATAGCAGCAAGGTAACGTTGTTAGATAATCAAAGAACTTTTTAAACCTCCCTGGCCCCTCCAGGGAAGAACACAGAAGTCTTTGGGCTTTTATTTCCCCTAGAGGCACAACTCAGTGCATCCCTGGGTTTCAAAAGTATATCCAAAAAGAAAACTTTCTACCAGTGCAGCTGGGCGAAGTTAGGTCCAAAGAGGAATTACCCTAGAGCTGCCTCAGGGAAGATAGTGGGGGGAAAAGAGAGAAGCTGGTGGTTCGATTCCAGGAAGGGATTAGCCAGATCAGGGAAGGCCAGAGGGCAGGATGGACAACTGTTTGAGCAGGTGGCAAAGGCCTGACCCTGTCCCCTCACGGATCCCTAGAGAGAAACAGGACTTCTAGGACTCTCCCATACAGAGGAGAGGGGGTTGCTGTGACCATCACCAGTGTCATGGTCTCATGAGTAGTAGGGACTCCCCAGTGACTCACTTCACTTCTCCGAAGCAGAGACCAGGAAAGCAGGACCTGAATGCCTCCAAGCCTCCAGGCTCTGCCCCATCACCAACTCATCCCAGCACCAGTGTAAGGTTGGTCTCCTAAAACACTGCTCTAAGCACCACAGAAACAGTCTCAGTGCTCCACTTAATGAAAGACGGACTCAACTCTGGCATCCGGTGCCTTTGTTCACTCAGACATGATCCAGTCCCTAGACACTATCTTCACTGACCACAACCAACCCTTTCACATAGGCTTTACTCTGAAGTCCAGCAATATGGACTTATTTTCCAGCCCTGGTCACATGTTGCCACCCACATATGGTTATTTACCTTTATGTTCTGTCCCCCCTAAATGGACCACAAGTATCTTGATGCCAGGAATCTTATGCCTCTTTGGATCTAATCTCTCCCTTCTCTCTGTCTCTCTATCTCTGTCAAAAACAAAATAAATCTTAAAAAAATAAAGTAAAAAAGCTTCTCAAATTCAAAAACCTCTCAAGCTCAAATATCCAAATCATCAGGTTTTTAAATAAACTGAATTTCCCCTAAATAAAGTCCTAATTCCCTGCTGAGTAATGAAACTTTGACTTGAAGTCCAATCTTTGCGAGAACCCAAATCATCAGCCAAGAACTTGACCACCAGTGAGGGAATAAGGTTGAATTCGGCTCTTATTAGGCCCCAACTCCCCCGTGAACCCCTGTATCAAACACTGACCCCAGCAGCCCTCAGTGTGCGGTATCACTGTCAAGGAGCAGCGTGCCTATGGACTCAGAATGGCTGCAGTAGTCACTAATCTGCCTCTGATTTCTGACAGTGTTCAATAAATACTTCTGGAGACAACTGTGATAACCTATAATTCACAAGAATTGAGTACCAAATGCATGCTGAGCTCTGTCCTAGGTACTGGAATCCTAAAATGAAATTATTGAATGATTCAACTAATACTTATATGCTCCAGCACATTTAGAAGTTTATTTTTTATATGCATCTCAGAAAGCAGAGGGACTAGCCAATAAATTCAAAGGAAATTGAACTTTTATGCCAAATTCCAAATCTATTCTTATGCTTAAAAATAGAAAATATCATTTAAAAATAAAAGAGGGGATCCAGGATAGCTCAGCAGGTTGAGCTCTTGCCTTGCAACCATGAGGTCTGAGGATCAAATCTCAGCCCCGGCCTGTGCAAACCCACATGCTGAACTGTGGTGCAACTGGTAACTGCTGGGATGGTGGCAAAAGTTCTCACCTCTCATGTGGAAGGTCCCCAGGTTTGGTTCCCACCCTGTGGGGCCCCACATCCATCTGTGTAAAATGAAACCATATCAAAATTAATGATGCATAACTATGGAGACTGTTCTGGGCCTTCCCCACTTCCCTGTCTCCATCTGTCTGTCTGTCTCACCTCTAAAATAAATCTTTTTTAAAAAGTTAAAAATAACCAATATTTCAAAGAGGCATATGTTTGGGGTGGCAAACACTGCTTCCCTTAAATATCTAATAGACATTTATTTCAAAATTAGCATATCCAAAACTGAACTCCTGACCTACCCCCAGAAACCTGTTCTACCTACTACCTTCTCTACCTGAGAGCCTATACCCAAGTTATCAGTAACTCTTGGCTTTTCCTTACTCCCCAGACTTCAAATGCTTCTCATCACCTTTGCTCCTAAAACTCTGGTCCAAGCCACTATGGACAAAAAGAAAGATTCAATGGAAAGTAACCTCACAGGGTGATTTGATCATAAATTCCTAACTGGGCAGGTCATGGTTGGCAGTCATGCCCTAGGCATACAACTTTTTAGTAAAAGGTTTATCTTTGCCTTAAGCAATTCCTGTCCATTGATTCTGTGCATGTAGGTTAACACACCTTTGAAATAAGCCCCAACCACCCTCACTCTAGAGAGCAGTAATGTTAACTATCCTGTAATCCAGGCCCCACCTTGCTTTTCCCCACCTCCATATAATCTTCCTTACATCCCTTCTTAATCTCAAATGCATAAAAGAAGTTGCAAAAATCCTATCTGGAGCATGTGTCAGCAGTTTGGTTCAAATAAACTCATAAAAATTCTCTACTTTTGTCCCTTTAGTCTATTCTCAAGAAAGCTCACAATGATCCTTTAAAGCATAACTCAGATCTTACCACTCTTCTGCTTGAAACCCCGAGTCTGATTCTATATTTCAATCAGAGTCAGAGCAAAAGTCCTTACAGTGGCCCACAAGGCCACTGACCTGGCCCTGTGTTAGTTACCTGACTTCATTCCAACTACTCTCCACTCACTCAGTCCACCCTAAACTAACCTTGCTGCCTCTTTGCAGTTCCTAGAACAGGCATGCCACTGCCTTACGACATTTGCCCCACCTATTCCCTCAGCCTTGGAACACTTCTCCCTGAGTATCCACACAGCTAACTCCCTTATCTCTTTCATGTCTTTGCATAAATGTCACCTTCACTGACCACCTTGAACACCTATTTAAAATTGCGACTAATTATCTCGCCAGTACCCCCTAACTTCTTACCCTGTCCTTTTTCTTTTTTCCTTAGCACTTATCTTCTAACATAATATATCTTACTTACTCTTATGGGATTTTTTTATCTTCTCCCTTTAGAATGTAAGCTCAATTAAGGCCAGGTTCTTTGTTTTTTTCCTCTATTATTTCCCAAGTGCCTAGAACAGTTTCTGGAACATAGGTGATCAATGAGTGTCTCTTCAACAAATGAAGACACCTAAGAGGCACGAAAAGAGCTAAGTAATAATATTCAGGATCCTCCACTTTACTCCAATAACCACTGATGGTAGAGAGGGACTACGAAGTAGAATCACGGAGGCAAAGGAGCAGCAGGGGATGGCGATCTTAAGGGTCTTTCTGTTACCAGCTTTCTGAGCCACACCTCAGTCTAACCTTAGCAATTACCACATACTCTCAGTATTAGTTAAGTTGTTGGCCTTCAGAATTTAATATTAACTATAAAAATACTTACCATGACTATATAATACACCTTCAACAGAGTAAGTCTAATCTAAAAATCTACTGTTCTTAACCCAAAATCTACCAAGATGAGTTGGGAAATATTTTAACAGAAGATGATATCAAACAAATGAAAATGTTATTAGGACTACCTCTGAGGTATCAGGTGATGACCACAACCTAACAATGTGAGGTCATCTACTGAAGAATGTAGTAGGTCAGCTGCAGGTAAAATCAGAAGCTGCTCAAACTATCCAAAGGCAATAGCAGGTGACACCACTCACTTCCTGAACTGAGAGCCTTGGAACTACTTTATGAATAATTTAGTTGCCAAATCATACCACAGATGGTAAAGGTTTCATGAAGGTAGGACTTTATGATCAATGCCAAACCATAGCCAGCACTAAGAAATGAACTGATTTACTCTAACATAATTAATTTTCTAGATTGACAAGTATGAGGGCCTCGCTGTATTGTGGACTTTTCCCATTTATTTTCTCATACTACTCAGAAGAAACTAACCAGAGGAAATTCTTCTGAGTGACAAAGGTTGAAAATATTCTTCAATAATGATACGTACTCCTTCATTTCACAAATATTATCAAGCGCCTAAAGGGCTGTGAAAAGTACTGGGAATAAGACAGGTCCCTCCATCACTGAGTTCACAGTTTAAGAGAGAAGACAGAAGCTGACAAAAACTAACTACAAGCAAAATGAATGAGACAAAAGGTGCAGAGTACTGACTGACGGGGTGAGGAATAAGACCTGAGGTTGAGGAGAAAGAAGCCAGATCACTGAGGGCCCTGAGTCCATGTTAAGGATTTTAGAGACTCTAGCCTCTGGGCTTTGGGAAATCTTTGAAAGGTTTTAAGGAGAGTAACCAGTTTTTTGCTTTTTAAAATAATATCATTCCAGCTTTAGTTTAGAAAATGGACAGCGAGAATGAACTGGGAGAGGCCAGTTTAGCAAGAAATCTTCCTTGGAGGATGATAGTGGTAGTTAGGATGGAGAGAAATGGGCAGAGTTACCGGTAAGAGAATATTTAGAAAATACAACTGGCAAGAATTGGGATGCTGGGATGGCTCAGCAGGTTAAGCGCTTGCCTTGCAGCCCTAGGGTCTGAGGATTGAGTCCAGGTCCCAGCCTGTGCAGACTGGGGTGTGCTTCCCATGTGGGAGGCCCCCAGTTCAGGCCCCAGCTCCAGGAGGCATGCCTCCTATGCAGAAGGCCCCCTGCCCAGTTCCCGCTCTGCACAGCCCCGCTGCCCACCTATGTGGAATAAAACTATGTCAAAAACTGATGACATACAATTATGGAGACTGCTCTGGGCCCTTCCCCTTCTCTTTCTCTTTCTGTCTCTGTCCCTCTGTGTCAAAATAAAATAAATCTTAAAAAAAAAAAAAAAAAAAATAGTGGATGATTAGATTTGGAGGGTGAATAAAAGCATATGAGGGATTTCTGGTTTGACCAAGTATCTCTAGAATAAAGGCCTCTTCATAAATTTTAACAAATAAAAAATAAAATAATGTACGCTTGTGTAGGAAAGTTGCCTGAAATGTGTCAATAAAATGAACAACTGGTTTTTCATGATGGATTTAAAAGTTTAAGGTTTTAAATTTTTTATTTTAGAAACTCTGTTCTAAACAAAATAGAGTATCCTTTTAACTGTTTTAATCCTTTTAACACTGTATCTATAAATAGACACATATAGATATATGAAACAATTATTCACTGAATTGATAATTCAAATTTTGGGCTTTGAGTTCTCTGACTAACTTCATGATTTTAGGCTAATCATTTAACTTACCTGGGCTTTACTTTCATCATTCATTAAAAAAAAACTAGAGATGATTAAGAATTAAGATTTTGCTCTCTACAGAATAATGTTTACATGTTAGACACTACTATATGGGTATTCTCGCTTCAGGAAACTTATGCATGGCTGACTGATGGCTCTTTTCTTCCTCCTCTGTCTTGGTAGTTCTTTACCAGCCTAATACAATGCAAAAGCATTTCTCTTAAAAATGTTTCTGAAATTAGGTAGCAAAATGGCTTTCTCACCAAAGAGTAATTCCTCATACACCTGGGTAGACTGATGCATATAACTCCACTAGAGCTTTTTAAAAAGGTTCCATAATGAAAGGGATTCATATAAATCTTTTACAACAGAGGTATGCAACCTTTTGGCTTCCCTGGGCCACACTAGAAGAATTGTCTTGGGTTACACATAAAATACACTAACACTGATAGCTGATGAGCTAAAAAGAAAAAAAAATCTCATAATGTTTAAAGATCACAAATTTGTGTTGGGCCGCATTCAAAGCCATCCTGGGTTAGATCTGGCCCACGGGCCAAAGGTTGTACAAGCTTGATTCACAGTTTATTATATATATTTCCTTTGAACACTAGTCTCCTGTTAAAGCCTTGTTCCCATGAGGAAACCAGATTTGGGTCTCATTTTTAAGTTATACCTGCTCTGGAACATCACCTACTTGTACGAATGAAATCTCCTGTACTTGTAATGACATCCTCATAATTCCTTTAATATAAATTCAATTTCAGGTAAGCCAAAATGACCTAGGTCCAGCCATCCAGGGGTAGTATTTAATTTGTTCACTGCAAAATAAATGGCATTTCATAAAATATATATTAACAAGATGAAGGCCTAGACTGCACCTCGAAACAAAACAAACCAACCTAAAAACACCAATATCACATGTCAGTCATTTCCAGGCAACTCAGAAAATTGAAATCCGCCCCTACCGTGAGTCTCGCCCTGGTTTAACTCCTGGCCATTCATGATAAACAATCAGGCTAATGAGAAATAAATAGCAGCACAACTGTCACCTTGAATTTTAAAAGTGAAGAGACACAGTACAGTCTACTTTCCGTCTGTCGCCATCCATAAAGCTCTGCCAAAGGATACAGTCTCCGCCTGTAGGGGAGATTCCTGCCCTCTTTATGCACGAGAGGGACTGAAAAACGTTCCCGGGTTACAAAGGAGAAAAGAGACAGAGTCAAAGATGAGACTGGGGAGAGAAAAGCTGCTTCACGGTAGGAATCCAGACCCAGGTGAGAAAAGTCAAGAGGGGAAGAGCCGAGCGAGGTCAGGGATGGGAAAAGAAAAACTGGGATCCTGACAAAGTCTGGCAGGGAAATGTGGAGGAGAAGTAGCCAAGTCCATGGGTGGATCAGATACAGAGAGGTATGGGCTGAGGAGGATGCGGAGGACTCGGGGACAGGCCCAAAGGAGGAAGAGAGATGGGGCGCACCTGCCGGGGTCTGGGGGTGGGCGGGGTCCTCACCTTGGTTTTAGTCCGGCTGGCCTTGGCCTTGGCCCGGCGAGTGGGTCTCACTGCCTCAGCCATAGACCCTACGGCGCCGCCGTCGCCGTTTGTTTTTGTCAAAGCCCTGCGCTTGTCACAACCCGCCCAGCCCCGCCCTCCGGACGGTCACATGATCGGATCCCTACGGCTCCCGCAGAAGAGGCGACAACTTGTGGCGTCTACGGGCTGCAGCGTAGGACACACCACTGCAGAGGCCTTCTCATTGGAGGATGGGTTCAAGCCCCGCCCTCGGGCCGGGCAGGCTGGGCCCCTGGCCTCGCCCCCGGGGCGGCTGCTTGCACCCGGTGCTGTGATCTGGGGCAGCGCCTCTCCGGGCTGAGCCGCCGGCCGCTGGGGCCCCGCGCGGGCGCGCACTTCTCCCCACCCGCCCGCCCACCGCGCTGGCCTTCAGGACTCCGGGAGAGAAGCTTGTCAATCTTGTTTTCACTTTTAGATAAACCCGTCCAGTTAACCCCAAGCTCTGCTTTGCGCTCAAAGAAAGAACCTTGCTGTTGGGAGGTGTCATTTCGGTTTCTTTTTTTCTGTAAAAGGGAATAAGAATGCTTGCCTTTTTTAGTATAATAAAGGTAAAATGGGCTAATCGTGCGAAGCCAGGATGGCTTAGCGGGTTAAGCGCTCACTTTGCAGCCCCAGGGACTGAGGATCGAATCCCGGCGCCGCCCGTGTGGACCCATATGCTGACCTGGGGCGCTCCCCCAGTTCAGTTCTCACCGGGGTGACACCCCGGCCCAGTTCCTGCCCTGTGCAGCCCCAACCACCTGTGGAATGAAACTATGTGGAAAAACCAATGATGTGCAACTATGGAGACTGTTCTGGGGCCTCCCACTTCTCCCTGTCTCTGTATCTCTCTGTCAAAAACAAAAAAAGGGGGGGGGGGCTAATTGTAAAACGTGCCTGGTAGTGGCAGGCTTATCAATAAATGGTAATTGGGGAAGCTGGGATGGCTCAACGGGTTACCATATTTTCCGGCGTATAAGACAACCCCCTAATTTTACAGTTAAAACATAGGTTTAGGCCTATTCGCTGTATAAGACTACCCCCCACTTCCAAGGCTGTAGTCTTATACAGCGAATATAGGCCTAAACCTATGTTTTAACTGTAAAATTAGGGGGTCGTCTTATACGCCCAGTCGTCTTATACACCGGAAAATACAGTAAGTGCCCACTTTGCAACCCCCGGACGAGGATCAAATTCTGGTCCAGCCCATGCCGACCCATATGCTTAACTGGAGTGTGTTTTCCATGCGGGAGGTCCCAGTTCAGTTCTTTCCTCCTCCTTGGACCCTGGCTCAAAGGGGGCCTGCCTTCCATGCAGGAGGCCCCAGCCCAGTTCCTGTTCTGTGCGGCTGGCACTGCCCACCTGTGTGGATGAAACCATGTTGAAAACTGATGATGTACAACTGTGGAGACTGCTCTGGGCCCTCCCACTTATGTCTCTGTCCGTCTCTGTCTCTCTGTCAAAAAGAATAAAAATAAATCTTTAAAAATAAAAATAAATAATAACAAAGTAAAAATAAATAAGTGAATGGTAGTTATTATCTTTACTGTACACATTCCCACGCAGGAAAGAGACATCTGTCCCAAAGAAGGCAGAGGGAAAAAAAGCAATAAGACAAAATCCTTAAAAACATTCTTAGTATAGACTTTACACATTTTTCTTGAAAATTTTCAGATGTGAATAATTTGGCCACATCTCCCTTTTACAGCTCTAAAATTTTATTATTTCCAAAGTCCTTAGTACCTCTTAAAATACTATATAATTTGTTTTTATATTTGTGTCTGTCTATCTGGCTAGAATACAAAATCCTCAAGAGCAAGGTTCTTTGTTTTGTTCCTTGAGGCATCCCAAGGGCCTCCAGAACATCTACTGGCCAGCACATAGTAGATGTTCAGTAAGTTCTTGATTAATTGAATGAATGAATGAATGAATGTAAGTTGTTTTGTCTGATGGTGGGGTGTATGGGAGGGAAAAAAGTAGTCTATGCCCCCACTGACAGAGTACCCTAGAATGTAAATCCTAGGAATATGGCATGAGGAATGGAAAGAACTTCAGAGAGGCAGCCTTCATAGTGTCTTATTGAAGAGCTAATTAAACATATAATATAGTTTTATATATTTTCTTACCAAATCCTGAATAATAGCTATTTATATGCATGCTTGTTGTATACCCTGGGTGTGTATAAATGTATATAATGTATATAAAATTATCATGGGCAAAACTTGGCCAATATGAACAAAATCTTTATTTATACCCCCATTACTATCCATAACTTTTGCCAGCATTTCTCCTGGTCTGGAAAACTCTCTTTAGCTTCTACCAATTCACATCTCCTTTGGCCTTCAAAGTTCTCCAGTGCCAGTCACTGCTTAGCAAAACAGAACTGGCCCTACCTTCTCTTCCCAAGCTTTACAGCTTAATTGGGAAGCAGACAAAATACTTGGATAAATTGCAATAAATATACCACAGGATATGGGGGAAAGAAGGTATAATTCATATTTATAAACTTAATTTTTTAGACCTTCATAGAATAGTGTAAGTAGTTAAGATGTATTGGTCAGTTCAGGCAATAGAAGAAATCAAAACAGATTTAATGCTAAAGTTTTAAATGTTTGAAGGAATTTAATTAAGCCATATATGGGACCAATTGTTTATCAATGTTTGTTCGATTGAATTTGAGTTGACCAAATGTTGAAGTTTCCCCTTGAAAGAGGTCATTGAAATGTATTAGATTTATAAATAGAATGTCGAGATTTATAAAGAGAACCTGAAGATTTAGGAAAAACAAATTTTAAAATGTGTATGACAAATTATTTGAAGATTAATTTTTAAATAAGTAAAGGTTAATTTTAAAAAATAAGGGGATGCCAGGATAGCTCAGAGGTTGGGCACTTGCCTTGCAATTGCAAGGTTTGGGGTTCGAATCCCAGCCACGGCCCATGCAAACCTCATATGCTGAACTGTGGCACAACTGGTAACAGCCAGATGGATGGGCAGCAAAGTTTCTCACCTCCCACATTGGGGTCGGGGGGGGGCAGTGGTTCAGTTCCCACCCCGTGAAGCCCCACATCCACCTGTGTGGAATGAAATCATGTCACAACTAATGATGTGCAACTATGGAAACTGCTCTGGGCCCTCCCCACTTTCTCTCTCCCTCTCTCCTTCTCTCAAAGAATAAAATAAATCTTTTAAAAATTTTCTATTATAGTTTTAAATTAGTATAATATTCTTCTTTTTTTCCTCTTATTTTAACCAACTCTTTTTTAATTTTTTTTTTATTTATTGTTTTTGACAGAGAGAGAGAGAGAGAGAGAGAGAGAGAGAGATACAGAGACAGAGACAGAGAGAGAGCTGAACTGGGGGAGCTCCCAGTTCAGCATATGGTTCCGCATGGGCCAGGGCCGGGACCAGGATTCGATCCCCGGTCCCCGGCGCTGCAAAGTGAACACTTAACCCACTGAGCCATCCCGGCTTCCCTCATTTTTAATTTTAGTAAATATTTACCAAATTTTCCTCTAATGGGTTTTATTGATTTTTCATGGCAGCTTTAAGAATTTACAATACTTTTTTTTAATTATTATTTTTTTAAATATATTTTTTATTTATTGTTGACAGAGAGAGAGAGAGAGAGTGAACTGAACTGGGGGAGCTCCCAGTTCAGCATATGGTTCCACACGGGCCGAGGCCAGGATTCGATCCTCGGTCCCCGGGGCTGCAAAGTGAGCGCTTAACCCACTGAGCCATCCCAGCTTCCCCTACAATAATTTTTAGTCTCAAAAAAATCTCAATTAATTAAAAACAAGAACCGGGCATCCATAAGAGAAGTATAATTCACCTATTATATTACGGCATTCCAAAATGTAATGTGACCATGACTCCTAAGTCAGCCAGCATCTGGGACAGTGCTTGTCATAAGAAGGATTTGGTGAAATTTTCTTAGTTTCTGGAAGGAGCTCTGGGGTGGGCCTTTCTTAAACTTGCTCACAAAATTAGATTCCAGAGTCTCTGATGCCATCTGGTGGCAAGTCCCCATTGGTGACACCTCCTCTAACACGATTTCTGAGAAGTCATTCATTCTACAGTTCATTACTTCCTATACATCATTCTCTACGAGACATTAGTTATTTTATCACTCATAATTACTAAATGCATTTTTAGTTATAAAAAAAATCATGTCATTATACTCCTAAGTTATTTCAGTTTCTTGAGACAATTAGCTGGCATTGCAAATAATATCCAGCCTGCATTTTAGACTCTTGGGGTCTCTTCTACTAATAGACTTTACTTCCATAGGAAGCAACACCTATAGAACTCATCTTTTTCTATTAGTTCTCACCTCATTACCTTCCCCACTAAAAATTAAAGTTAAATGAGTCATAGAAACTGTTATTTGCGCCCCTGAAGCATCAGACACTGATGGTGTCCCACTCATATCCCCTGGGCACTTATGTCTGAGTATACAGACCTAAATTCTGACAACAAGCACCTCTTGGCCTCAGAGCTCTCTTTGGCCACATGTATGACAGACTGAAAGTGCCAAGGAAATAACTCACTGTCCCGAGCTGAAAAGCACCCAGTGGCGAATGGGAGTTGACATATATACTAGTTATGGATTGAATTGTATCCTTCAAAAATGTAATGTTGAAGCTCTAACTCCTAGTACTGCAGAATGTGACGTTATTTGGAAATAGGGTCATTACAGGGGTAATAAAGTCAAAATAAGATCATAAGGGTGGGCCCTCATCCAGTATGACCGATGTCCTTATTAAAAAGGGGGGATTTGGACACAGAGACACACAGAGGAAGACATTCATCAACAAGGCAAGGAGAGAGGTCTAAAACTAGGCTGACGGATGTACTATTTTAAATGGGACAGAAAACAACGGTAGTGTCCCGTTTCAAATGGTACATATGGGCAGCCTAGTCTCACTGGGATAAATTCAAAGTGTCAGTAGGCTGACCATACATACCATTTGAAACAGGTCATACTGTTGTTTTCCGTCCCCTTTAAAATGGGACATCTGATCAGCCTACCTAGAACAGATCCTTCCTTCACATCCCTCAGAAGAAAACAACTCTGCCAACACCCCTTGATTTGGACTTCTAGCCTCCACAACTATGAGACAATAAGTTTCTATTAGTTAAGCCACCCAGTTTGAAGTACTTTATTACAGCAGTTTTAGCAACCTGATACGAATACCCAGCGCCCTCACGCACAGGATGGAAGAACTCTGAGATATGTATTCTGTGCTATTTCCTAGAGTTCCTAGTTGGATTCATATTGTTAAGCTTGATAACACAATTCTTAATTCACTTCCTTCTCTTCCCTTTTTCACTTCCCATTTTACTACTGGAGTTCACCAGGTTCACCTCCTAAATAAACTACTTGATCTCAGGTCCTTGTCTCCCAAACTAAGACAGTATCAGAATAGTCAGGATGGGGTTCTGGAATTAGATCCCTTCCCAGACAGACGGCAATAGGGCCTCACTGCTTATGGAAATGAAATGGTGAGGAACTCTTGCAGTAACGTATCACAATTATTGGAGATCCCATCTGTAGTGAATTCGGGTAAGATTCATGGGGAGGGCTTATGAGGCATTGCTAGCATTTGAGATATGGAGTCAATGATGGGTTATCAGCTGCTGTTGGCACACTGAAGAAAATGACAAGCTCAGGTCCCTAGGAACTAACAAGAAAGCCAGAAAGCCTCAATGACAGCATTTAAAGAGATGCATTTTGCAATACTATAAAGGAAACATGAAAATGAAATAATGTTGCTTCTAAACTATTTTAGCTTTCTTCAGACCCACTGAGTCAGGACAGCACGTAGCAATCCATCATATGACAGAAATGCTACATTCTATGGCTATAATCAACAAGACAAGGGATAACAAGTGCTGGAGAGGCTGTGGACAAAAAGGAACCCTCATACACTGCTGGTGGGAATGTAAACTGGTACAGCCACTATGGAAGGCTGTATGGAGATTCCTCAAAAAATTACGAATGGAACTACCATATGACCCAGCCATCCCTCTACTGGGCATCTACCCAAAAAACTTGA
>PVKE010035378.1:0-16915 GCA_004027555.1 Craseonycteris thonglongyai | reverse complement strand
TTATTTCTATTTTACTTTTTGACAGATAGAGAGAGAGACAGAGACAGAGACAGTCAGAGAACCGAACTGTGGGAACTCCCCAGTTCAGCACGTGGGTCCTGCCTGGGCCGGAGCCGGGATTCGATCCTCGGTCCTCATGGCCTCAAAGCGAGCGCTCAACCCGCTGAGCCGTCCCGGCTTTCCCAAAATAAATCTTTTACAAAAAGAAAATGTCTTGGCTAGCCACCATCTTGTCCTGTCTTCTGCCCTCAGGTATCCTGGGAGTGATACCAGCTTTACTGCGTGTTTCCCTATCCTCCTAAGTGGATGTTAGAAGCTACTGTTCTGTCACCACGTGGAGCTGTTACACTTGTCAGTGTGCACTTTGGCAGCAGATTCTGTGATCTGCTTAAGTATGACTTTTCTCTCCCCAATTAGGTAGTTAATCTCAGAAGAGCATCTTACACATTCATGTATCCCTCACATCTAGCACATGGTAAAACATACTATAAACCTCGTGCTGTTCTTGGTTGATAATTTGGCTTCCTATGGTTCTCTTCACTGCCAGATTCTCTTCATCTTCCCAAAACACCACTTTCCCCATGTTACTCCCCTTGACCTGAGAACTTCACAGGTTTCTTCCTTGCCTGTCGGTCCCGAAGTTTATACCATTCACGTGGAGCAGCATTCCTTATGACTTTTAAGATTTTTAAGTTTCTTAGGAGTCCTGTTTGCTATAATGCTATAACCTAACTATGCTAAGCTTGGAATGTTTTATGAAAAGAACGCGCTGGGGGAAGCCAGGATGGCTCAGTGGGTTAAGCGCTCACTTTGCAGCGCCGGGGACCGGGGATCAAATCCCGGCCCCGGCCCATGCGGAACCATATGCTGAACTGGGAGCTCCCCCAGTTCAGTTCTCTCTCTGTCTCTCTCTCACTCTCTCGTCAAAAATAAAAAAATGAAAAAAAAAAGAACGCGCTGCTATTTAATTGAAGGCGTTTCCCAGAGGTTCTAATTCTTCCCTTCCTGAACGGGAGGATCATAGAGACGTCTGGCGCAGCGAAGCGCTGGCACAGCCATAGAGATGCGCGGAGGACGGCTAGAGCGTTGCTCGCCGAGGTGACTTCCGCTTTCTTAGTCCTCCTTCCCAACATGGCGCAATCAGTTAACATCACTGAACTGAATCTACCGCAGCTGGAAATGCTCAAGAACCAGCTGGACCAGGTAGGGATGAGCCCCAGAAACACTCCTTTCCCAACTCACATCCCTCCTGCCTATGCGTATGCCCCTGCCATTCGTCCCCACTTTGGGAGGCTTGGCTTCCCTTCCCCTACCCCTTCGCCGGCGGCGCCTCTGTCCAGCCCCAACACTGATCCTCTTTCCTGAACTCTGTAGGAAGTGGAGTTCTTGTCCACATCCATTGCCCAGCTCAAGGTGGTACAGACCAAGTATGTGGAAGCCAAGGACTGTCTGAACGTCCTGAACAAGAGCAACGAGGGTATGGGGTAGGCGCGCGAAGGCAACCTGGGGGATGTGGTGAGCTGGCTTCTCTCGCCCCGCCTCCTGATTCAGTCTTACTTGACAGACAAGAAAATCCGTTACATATTGTGTCTGCTACGTGAGCCCTTTGCATGTTTCCTACCCAGAACTGAAATGTACGGGACATTCCTCTGCACCTGCTGCCCCTGTTTCTATTCTTTTCATACTATCTGCGCTGTGCCATGTTGGAATTCCCTTTAAAGTCTTAACGTTGGAGCTGCCAACCTTCCACAGGTGTTTGTCTCAATTGCTTTCACAGGGAAAGAATTACTCGTCCCCCTGACGAGTTCTGTATCCTTTCCACAGGACCTACCCTGCCCTGCCCTCCCCTTTTCTCCCTCACGCCTCCCATGCAAAAAGGAAGAGGTAGTTTTGATGACTCCAGAGTTCCCCTATGATTCTGAGAACATTCTTTCTATACACTGCCTGTTTATAACCTGGAGCCAACATCCAGCTAATGCCTTATGAGCACCAAAGGGTATGTAGAATTGAGGTGTGATTATTTCCCTTTGATGTTTGAGGATATAATCCAAGCTTGTCCAATGTGCGGCTTTAGGCACAGGCTTTGAATGCAGCCCAACACAAATTCATAAACTGTCTTAAAACATTATGAGATTTTTTTTGGCAACTTTTTTTTTTTTAGCTCATTAGCTATCAGTGTATTTTATGTGTAGCCCAAGGCAATTCTTCCAATGTGGCCCAGGGGAGCCAAAAGGTTGGACAGCCCTGAAATCTGATATGGAGATAACTGGTAGTTTACACATTTACTAATAATTTAGAAGACATAAGCAATAGGAGGGTAGGAGGATATAGAAACAAGAGAATTAACTGTTTATTAATCCTCACTTCACCTTAATTGTGGCTCTTATTTCTAAAGATTTATTTATTTATTTATTTATTTATTGTTTTGACAGAGAGAGAGATACAGAGAGAAGGGGGAGGGCCCAGAACAGTCTCCATAGTTGTATATCATTGGTTTTTCCACATAGTTTCATTCCACGGGTGGGCGCGGGGCTGCACAGGGCAGGAACTGGGCCGGGGCCTCACCCCGATGAGAACCGAACTGGGGGCACTCCCCAGTTCAGCATATGGGTCTGCACGGGCCGGGGCCAGGACTCGATCCTCGGCCCCCAGCGCTGCAAAGTGAGCGCTCAACCCACTGAGCCATCTTGGCTTCCCCTCTTATTTCTAAACTGTTGTTACTAAGAAAGCTGGATTGTGGCTATCTGTTGATTATTTTACTTGAATGATCAAGTTATGGCAATAGGGCACCTGCAGTCTGAGAACAGACAAGCTAAAACAGAAAAAGCAGTATAATAGTCACTAAATCAGGGATGTCCAACCTTTTGGCTTCCCTGAGCCACATTGGAAGAATTGTCTTGGGCCACACATAAAATACACTAACACTAATGATAGCTGATGAACTTAAAAAAAAAAGAAGAAGAAAAAGTCGCAAAAATAATCTTGTAACCTTTTAAGAATTTGTGTTGGGCTACATTCAACACCTGGGCCGCAGGCTGGACATGCCTGGCCTAAATAATGAACATTAAATCCATCCAGAATTAACTAGTTCATGGTTGAGGGTGTTGAGGGTAAATGAGGTTGGCTTTTTACTACTCTGCAGCACTAGGAAAATACTGTGTCTACTGTTTCTGGAGAGACTATTGGGAAAAAGTGTAAGGACTGATTGGAGGGTGGGAGATGAGATTCGGGCAAGAGAGTGTGTCAGTATATGTCATTTTCTCCATAAGGAACCAACTTCTCTGTCCCTCCACATTTGGAGTTTGTAGGTATAGATCTGAGGTCTCCAGGTTACTCAGTCCCAGTGCCTTATAGCTTTTTAGAAAAGGAGGCTGGTTGACAAGAAATCATGACTCATGCAGGGCTGGGTTTCCCTTAATCCTTGCTGCTCAGATGTATGTCCCTGGAAAGTTACATGATGTAGAACACGTGCTCATCGATGTGGGAACCGGCTACTATGTAGAGAAGGTGAGTGGAAAATGCATGTAACTCTGATTAGGGAAAGGGAATTTAGGGGAAGATTTAGAATGTAGCATCTCCTGTTAGCCTCTCATTCACTTCTGAATTTTCAGACAGCTGAAGATGCCAAGGATTTCTTCAGGAGGAAGATAGACTTCCTCACGAAACAAATGGAGAAAATCCAGCCAGCTCTACAGGAGAAGCATGCCATGAAACAGGGTAAGTTTGGGGCATCTCTTCACCTTTTCTACCTCCATGATGATAAACACCAAGAATGCAGTGTGAAACATGGGGGTGTCCCCTTTGCTGGATTAAAAGCATGTCTTTCTCTTTGGTGTCTTGATGGTTCTCTGGATTCTATGCGTTACATACCCACTATTTGTAGATTCCTGGGTTGGGTGCTTGAGAAATTTAGAGGAAGGAAATCATGCCTGTGTTCTTGTGGCATTCCTGTTTAATGGGGGTGAAATGAGGCAGGAGATCCATGTAAATACACACATAGGAAAGAAATATAGTCCTAACTAAGCACTAGCAATTGCTACCGTGGCTGCACATTAGAATCACCTAAGGAGTTTTAAAAGCCTGGACCCGGGGAAGCTGGGATGGCTCAGCGGGTTAAGCTCTCACTTTGAAGCCTCAGGGACTGAGGATTGAATCCCGGTCCTGGCCCAGGCGAACCCATGTGGGAGGCTCCTGGCCCAGTTCCTGCTCTGCGCAGCCCTTTGCCCGCCTGTGGAGTGAAACTATGAAAAACTAATGTTGTCAACTATGGAGACTGCTCTGGGTTCTCCCCCTTCTGTCTCTCTCTCTGTGTCAAAAAAAACAATTAAAAAAAAAAAATCTTAGAAAAAAAAAGCCTGGATACACGTCAAACCAACTAAATCAAGCTGGGAAGTGTGTCTTGGGGCAGTGGGTGGGGGCGTGGAGGGTAGGCAGGGAATCCAGGGTTCAGTTTTTTTTTTTAACTCTCCAGATGATTCTGTTACGTAGCTAAAATAGAGAACCATTGTTCAAAAGGCAAAAATTTTTCCACATTATAATTTTCTGGTTGTCTGACTCATTTGATACTGTATTTTGTTCCTTTTTGTATCCTAGAAGTTGTCATATTTACTGACACATTGTAGACTCTGAATTTGTTAGTGTGTCCTCCACAGTGGATCACTGTGTTAAAAGTTTTATTATGTAGTTGGTTGTGTACCTGTCCTTAAACTTCGCTGAGATTTTTTTCTTTGCTCTGGATCCTCCCCTTTAGCTCCTTACCGCGGTCTCTTTTTCCACAGCTGTCATGGAGATGATGAGCCAGAAGATCCAGCAGCTCACAGCTCTGGGGGTAACTCAGGCTGCCAAGGCCTGAGAGCTTGTTTCAGAAATGGGGCAGAGAGACCCCTGCTTCAGGGACTTGGGACTTTGGGAGCCAGGGGGTGGGGGGAGAGAAGGGTTTTGTGTATAATGCTAATAAATGTTTCAGCTGAGCGGAATGTTGGTCTCTTCTTCTTGCATTAAGCAATGGACTGGTGAATAGATGGGAGGGTAGTGGTTGAAACTATGCCTGTCCCCAGAGCACAGGGCAGTGCTTACCATGGAGGCTCCATCGGACCCCTGGAGGAGCGGGGAAGAAAACCTGTGTAACACCATCTGCTGGACCAACAGGGACAGTTGCCGTGGAAACGGCCGGCAAGCGGAAGTGAAGCTGTGCGGGTGCTTTCTTTTCCGGGTCGGCGCCCCTGTTCGCGCGGGGGGGGGGGGGGGTGCCGCATGGGCCGCCACTTCCTGCGCGGTCTCCTATCCCTGTTGCTGCCGCCGCCCTTCCAGGTCCAGTACCGCATGCTCAGCCTGGAGTTCGTCCAGCCCTGCAAACGACCCCGCAGCAGCCTCATGGCACCGCCCCGAATCGGGACGCACAACGGCACCTTCCACTGTGATGAGGCTCTGGCATGCGCACTGCTACGTCTCCTGCCGGAATACCGGGTACAGTTAGCCAAAACTGACCTGGGGCTGCCCGCATACCCTAACCGGGTCCCCTGAAAACCCAACACTAACCCCCTACCCGCCCGGTCCCTGGCAGCCCACTCACCTCCTGTGTCCCCCTGCAGGATGCAGAAATTGTGCGGACCCGGGACCCCGAAAAACTGGCTGCTTGTGACATCGTGGTAGATGTGGGTGGCGAGTATGACCCTCAGAGACACCGATATGACCATCACCAGAGGTGGGTTCCCCGGTGACTTTTCTTCACGGTCAATATTCCTCAGTGCTCTAATTCACACATCCGTGTCAGCGAAGGGCCTGCCTCATTTTTGAAAACAAATTCTTGAGCCCCGTGAAACCAGTCTTTCGTCCTTCTAGCTCTTTACCTTCTCTGCACTCATCTACGTGGTCCTGCACCTCCCTGAGCCCTCGAATTTGCCCAGGCCTCCCTTCACTCCCAGTCAGTTCCTCACAGATCACCCCCTTCCTTGGCTCAGTCAGACTTTTCTCCCACCAGCACCATATCACCCCAGTTAATATCGCAGCTGGGGTTAATCCACTCATGTGCCCTTGCTGCTCCGTTTCAGACTGCTGGGCCCACACGATTGTGGTGGTTGGTGATAGTTCACACGTGTGTGGTCTTCCCCCTCATTTACATTCTTCCCTTGGGAACTCTGTCTTCCAAGGCTACCCATTATCCACACTGCCATTCCAATCCTTTTCTCAGCTCAAGTCCCCACCTCAACAAACTCCCTCCATGAGGCACTGTCTCTTCAAAGGAAATTGAGTTTCTCCTACATACACGTCCTGTTTCCCATGCTCATACATCCTCAGCTCCCTCATTCCAGTTCAGGAAACACTGTCCCCTCTGTTTACCCCCTTTCCACTACTACTTTCTCTTCTTGGACTAAACAATTCTCCTTGCCTGCAGCCTAAAACTCTGCTCAGGCATCTCCAATCTTAAAAACAAGGGAATAAATAAAAACAACACTTTTCCTCATGTACACCACACTGTTTAAAGTGGTTATCTCTGAGGGATTATGAAAATGGTTTTTTTGTTGTTGTTTTAAGTCTAAGTATTTTCCTCCCTCTCTCTTTTGTTTCATAAATGATGTTGGGAGGGAACCCTTCTGGTATTTCCATCCTAATCTCTCACCCTCACTTCTCAGCCACTCTTTAAAAGAAGAGCTGACCCTGGCTCTGCATCTTTTCAGCTCATTCATTCAGCTGGTTCTCTCCCAATCTCTGCACTGGGAATGCTCATGGAAAGGGCACCAGTGACCTCAACACCAAACTCAGGTTGCTGGCTGAGAGTCTCACCTTAACTCACCTCTTTGTGGCACTTGACATTACTGGTTTCCTTTTCTCTAATGATTTTTTTTTTTTTTTTTGATGATTTGATACACTTTACAAGTTATACAGTATTTGGCGTGTGAAAGAATGTATTTAACCCTTTTGGAATATAAAACATAAAATTAACACCCATCAACCAATCTCCCAACCTAAGAACTAAAACATTACCATTACCTTTGCATCTGTACCTGTCTGTGTGCTTGCTTCCCTGTCCCTTTCCCTGCCTCCTCCAGCAGTAAACAATATTCCAGATTTTGTGTTCATGATACCCTTGTTGTATACAGTTTAGCACATGTCTATGTGTTTCCATCAACAATCTATTTAGTTTTTGCTTCTTGAACCTTACCCGGGGGAGTGGGGAGGGAGGCGGGTATTATTATTAGTCTCTGTACCTTATGAATATCTTATAGATCTATTTGTATTTACTCAGTATTTTAACAAAACACAAAAACAAAAAAAAAATCAAAGCAAAAAATAAGCTCCCTAGGTGATTCTGATGGACTGGTCTTTAGAAATTACAGCTATCGTTTCTACTTCCCTAACAACTGTCACACCTATTCCCTATTCTCTGTCCCATTGCTATTCAAATTCCTGCCTTTCTCACTGGACCACTACAGGTGATCTTGCATCTGTTTTCCATGCTGGCTGGCACAATGCTTTTTCTAGCATGCACTTGCCTGCTTAAAGTCTCTCAGTGACTCCCATTACATGTAAATGAAGTCCGAACTCCAAAGTATGGCATGCAAGGCCTGCCATGATCTGCCCACTCACCCCTCACACCCAAGCTGCCTTTCTTACAAAGCCATGAAGAGACCTGTCTCTTAGCCATTGTATATGTTGTTTCCTCTACCTGGAATATCTTTTCTCCTTCGCCCTTTGCTTGTCTGATGAATACCCACTATTTCATCTTTCAGGAATGACCTGCAAGCTCTTTCTGAGCCTTTCCTCACCCTCTGCCCGCTTTCCTTGATTATAACCTAGCTAGAGCATTCACTTTGGTGTTAGCATGCCTGTCTGCCTTTAGCGAATGAACTTGAAGACAGGGACAATTCTTGGTTTTTTTTATCGCCAATGTCTAAACACAAACCCTCGCATGTAGGGTTTAGTTAACCATTGTCAAGTGAATGCATGGGGACTCCAAGCCAAGGTGCACCCCTGAGGAAAAGCTGAAGCCTCCCTTCCTGTGTTTTCCCCTCCAAACTCCTGCCATATTCTCCAGTCTTCCCACCCCCACTTGTACCTGCACATGCACACACACTGTGGGGTAACTGAGGCAGCTGCCTCACCCCACCTTCCTCTACTCCTCAGGTCTTTCACAGAGACCATGAGCTCCCTGTCTCCTGGGAAGCCGTGGCAGACCAAGCTGAGCAGTGCGGGACTCATCTATCTGCACTTCGGGCACAAGCTGCTGGCCCAACTGCTGGGCACTAGTGAAGAGGACAGCATGGTGGGCACCCTCTATGACAAGGTGGGGACCTCAGGACAGGGCTGTCCCACACTCTACCAGGCCTGCTGGGAAAGCACTTATGCAGCACTCAGGACTGGTTCTCAGGTTAGGGTTCCTGGTCCATAGCCAGCCCACCCCCATCTCCCTCAGGCTCACCTTACAAGGGACTGGTTAGTCTACCTCCATCTGGTAGTGAGGTGATGAGGTAACGGGGGAAGACTTTGAAAACCACAGAGCAGTGTTTTGCAGTCTTTTTCCTTTTTATTTTTATTAGATTTATTTTATTGTTTGAAAGTGAGGGGGAGGGGAAGCCGGGATGGCTCAATGGGTTAAGCACTCACTTTGCAGCGCTGGGGACCAAGGATCGAATCCCGGCCCCGGCCCATGTGGACCCATATGGACCCATATGCCAAACTGGGGAGTTCCCCCAGTTCAGTTCTCTCTCTGTCTCTCTCTCTGTCAAAAATAGTGAAAAATAAAATATATTTAGAAAGTGAGGGGGAGAAAGAGAGAAGGCGGGAGGGCCCAGAGCAGTCTCCATACTTGTATATCATTAGTTGTGACAGTTTCATTCCACACAGGTGGATGTGGGGCTGTGCAGGGTGGGAACTGAACTGGGGGCCTCCCTCATGGGAGGCTAGAGTCTTCACTGCCACGCTAGTGGTTACCAGTTGCACTGTGGTTCAGTGTGGGTTTGCACAGGTTGGGGCCGGGATTTAATCCCTGGACCTTGTAGTTGCAAGGCAAGCGCTCAGCCTGCTGAACTATCCTGGCATCCCCTGCAGTCTTTTTCTTGACCTGACACACATTAAAAATGATTGTTTGACAACTTGATAATAGAGGCTACTTATGTGTAGAAGTGTATGTTTCAGAGGTTCTGGATGCCATGCAGGGGGAGGTGAGCATATCTTAGGTACCACAACAGTGCATACCCAGATGCACACAAGTTGGGAAGCTTGGCTGGGAAGGGTCTGATCATGAAACTGTCTTTAGGTTCCACCAGCATCCCTGAAAGCAGCTTAGCAGGTTCCTGCTGTTGGGGAAGAAGCAGGGCTAGTGGCTCTGGTGTGCATGCATGTTGGATCCAACAATGACTCTGAGAACACCTCTTGACACAACTCCTAAGAAGTTCACAAGTCAAACTCCAGATTTGGTCAGCTCTATTTTTTGTATCTATTTTTTGTAGGTGTTGAGTTCTCTTCTTTTTCTTACCTTATCTGTCTTATGCCCCTAGGACTTGGCATTAGTGTGATACAAAAAACTGAAATATGAATGGTTAAATTGGAGCTTTGTGGGGAAAGCTGGGATGTCTCAGCGGGTTGAGCGCTCACTTTGCAGCCCCGGAGCCCGAGGATCGAATCCGGACCCTGGTGGACCCACACCAGTGAACTGGGGTGTGCCCCCAGTTCAGTTCTTGCCGGGACCTATGTGGGAGGCTCCCGGCCCAGTTCCTGCCCTGTGCAGCCCTGTGCCCACCTGTGGAGTGAAACTATATGGAAAACTAATGTCAACTATGGAGACTGCTCTGGGCCCTCTCCCTTCTCTCTGTCAAAAAACAATAAAAATAAATCTTTAAAAAAAAAAGGGAAAGCTGGAATGGCTCAGTGGGTAAAGCATTCGCTTTGAAGCCCCGAGGACCAAGGATCGAATCCCGGCCCTGGCCCATGCAGACCCACATGCTGAACTGGGGAGTGCCCCCAGTTCAGTTCTTGCCGGGACCTATGTGAGAGGCTCCCGGCCCAGTTCCTGCCCTGCAGGGCCCAGTTCCTGCCCTGCAGAGCCCTGTGCCCACCTGTGGAGTGAAACTATATGGAAAACTAATGTCAACTATGGAGACTGCTCTGGTCCCTCTGCCTTCTCTCTGTCTCTGTTTCTCTCTGTCAAAAATCAATAAAAATAAATCTTTAAAAAAAAAAAAAATTGGAGCTTTTGGAGTACTAGGGTTGTAAACTGCCTGGGTCAGTTTTCCCCTCTGCTGAGGGGTTTCTAAGCAGTTGAACTAAATTGCACTCAAGTTTTTGGGTATCAGGTTGAGGTCCAGACCAAGAGGTGCTGGGCATGGAGTTTCTTTTTCAGTGCTGAGAGTAGCACTTTTTCTACATCACAGATGTGTTGCTATGTAGGCCTATTTATTAGGGCCATTTCACATTAAACACTGAAGTCCTATATCTTTCTGCCGCAAACTCTTAAGACATTGTCCAACCATTTCTTTAGGATTAGGAGATACAGCAATTGCTGGTGCCATGTGACACACTGTGAATTTCTCCGAGATCACATGCCAGGGCTCGATGTCTAGTACCCTGGTTTATGTGCTTGGCTAGGCCCTCCTGGACCTCATTAACTAGATCACTGAGTAGCCTAGTTAGCCCCTCTGGTGATTTACCCTCCCTCAGCCATAGAGAGCCACTCTCACAGGGCCCTTTTTGGAATTTGAGACCTTTGTTCAGAAGTCAGCAGCCCCCTCCCCACACATGCTAGCCTCTGGATCAGCCTTCTGTGGTAATAGAGCGAGCACTGGATTAGAAATCAGGTGATGTGGGTTCCAGCCCTGCTACTATTATCTCTCTGACCTTAAGCCACTGGACTTCCTAATTCCCCCTTTCCTCATCCAGTTGATACTGAGATCCTCACAGAACTATTGTAATAAATGAAAGAGTGTGTATGCATACTTTGAAACCTGTAAAACTGTTTAGATGGTAGGTACCCTCAAGTGTTTTCTCCTGCTGCTGCCTTAGATGTATGAGAACTTCGTGGAGGAAGTGGATGCAGTGGACAATGGGATCTCCCAGTGGGAGGAAGGAAAGCCTCGATATGCACTGACCACTACACTGAGTGCCCGGGTTGCCCGGCTTAATCCCACCTGGAACCAGCCCAACCAAGATACTGAGGTAAGGAGGGCCCAGGGGAAGAGACCATTAAGCATGTAAGAACCTCAGGAGAGGAAATGAGATTGGTTTTCCCCTCAAACCCTAGCTAAGTCCAAAGTTCGGGCCAGCACCATTGTTTTGATTCCCACGATTCCCAGGTTGGGTTCAAGCGTGCAATGGATCTGGTTCGAGAGGAGTTTCTGCAGAGACTAGACTTCTACCAGCACAGCTGGCTGCCAGCCCGGGCTTTGGTTGAAGCAGCCCTAGCCCAGCGATTCCAGGTACAGGCCTGGGAGGAGGGAGGCATTGTGGCTCAGGGATTAGTGACTGCTGGTAGGCTGCTAGTCAACAGGAGCTCCTGCTTCCACCCTAAACCTTGCAGCCATGCCCTGCTTCCCTTTCAGGTGGACCCAAGTGGGGAGATAATAGAACTGGCAGAAGGTGGATGCCCCTGGAAGGAGCACCTCTACCATCTAGAATCTGGGTCGTCACCCCCAGTGACCATCACCTTTGTTATCTACACTGACCTGGCTGGACAGTGGCGGGTACAGTGTGTGCCCAAGGAGCTCCATTCATTCCAGAGCAGGTGAGGCCCTAGGGAACCACCTCGCCGACCTTCAGGCCTGTTGCAGCCCTACAAGAGAAGGCCTTAGCCAGTGCCCTGATCCCTCTCAGTGCCGCAAGGCCTCCATTTGCTCCCATAAACTTCCTCTTTCTACTTGTAGGCTGCCCCTGCCAGAGCTATGGCGGGGTCTTCGGGATGAGGCCCTGGACCAGGTCAGTGGGATTCCTGGCTGCATCTTTGTCCATGCCAGCGGCTTCATTGGTGGGCACTGCACCCGAGAGGGTGCCTTGAGCATGGCTCGTGCCACGTTGGCCCAGCGCCCAGCACCTGTGCCTCCCGCAAATCCCCTTGCTCATTAAAACTTTTTCCATTTCATAATGACCAAGTCCTTGCCCATTTATTGCCCTGTACCATTCTGGGAACTTGCTGAAACTTGGGAAAAGTGGAACACTTATGTGCCAGCGCCTATACTAGACCCTCAGGCCTGTTAGTATTTTCTCAGCTTTGTTTTCCTAAAATCATTTGAAAACCATCCAGTTCCCAAGATTAGAGACTATATTTTCCCATGTATAAGACAACCCCTACTCTTCTAACCCAACATTAACAAATCAATACATAGGTCACTCCTGTGTATAAGATAGCCCCCAATTCCTGGTCTAACAATTTTAGACAACAGTATCTTACACATGGAAAAATACAGTAATAACCAAATTCACAAAAAGTGGCTAAAAACTGACATAACCAAGATCTTAAACCAAAGTCCATGCCTTATGTTTTTCTTCAGTTTACCCCAATGCAACTCCCTTGAAAAGAGTCGTAATTGAGTGGAAAACAAAGAAGGAAATGTTTTATTATTAGAAGTGGGAGTGAGGAGAGTGGGGCTGAGCAAGTTGTGCTGGCAGAGGATCCCAAGGAGCAGAGGTCGGGGATGTCTCAGTAAAGAGGGGCACATCATGAATAGAACCTCCACCCCCAGCTGGAGGCTCTTGGGCTCTGCCAAGCACTGGGTTAAAACGTGGAAACTGAGCATTGACAAAGTAGAGAGGGATGTGGGCAATCCGGCCTGTGGACCAGCACTGCAGAGAGAGGGCAAAGAAAAGTCTGTCAGACTGGGCACAAAGAAGGCCATGGCACAGCCCACAGCAGCCAAGGCCCTCCGCCCTTCCACCCGACTCCCAGAAACCCCAGGGCCTGGCCTACTTACCACACTGAGCAGAGCCCCTTTGTTGAAGGAGGGGTGGAAAGTGATAAGCTGGGCCTGGGCTTCTGGCTCGCCCTGGATAATGCCACTAGGGGAAGAAGAAAAGGTAAGCAGGCAACTGGAGGCAGAGGCAGGTGTAGTGGGATGTGGATTTGGTGTGGGAAGACTGGTGAGCCCAGACCTAACAGCTTGCCCAGCACTTACCAAGGAAGTAGCTCAAACACTGGGCTATTTCGAGTGCGAAAAAGGAGGATGACTGGCTTACCATCTTGGACCTGTGGGTTTCCTATAAGAAATGGATTCAGGGACAGGAAGGAACTCTAGAGGCAGAATCAATCCCATGACAGGCAGAGAAACAATTAATGGGAATAGATGGCAGTGGCCTGAGAAAAGTCCTTCCTCCCCACCTCTTACCTTTCATGAGCACAGCCAGACGTTCCCCACTGGGGTCCCAGACCATGGAGTGAGCCTCTCCCCCAAGTCTATGGGTCAGAACAGGTTGGGAGGATTTAATATGGTTCCTCCCACCCTCCTTTCACTGTTTTCTCTCTCACCAAATCAACTCACCTTTCCTCTCCAGCTGGTGTTTGTATTGTTGTCTCAGACAGATCTGCCACAATCGTTGCTGATTTTGCACCCCCAACACGCCCCTTTCCCTCACCTGTGGATAAGGGCAGAGGCTCTTAAATACAAGAAATGGGGGGAAACTGGGATGGCTCAGTGCTCTGCAGCCCCGGGGACTGAGGATCAAATCCCGGCCCCCCATAGAGGGAAAAAAAAAAAAAAAAATCCCAGCCCCAGCCTGTGAGGACCAATATGCTGAATTGGGGTGTGCTTCCCATGCAGGAGGCCCCCAGTTCAGTTCTCACCCCTGGGCTTGGCCCCTGGCTTGAGGGGGCGTGCCTCCCATGCAGGAGGCCCCCAGCCCAGTTCCCGCCCTTGGAGGCCCCCACCCACCTGTGTGGAATGAACCCATGTTGAAAACTGATGATAAACAACTATGGAGACTGCTCTGGCCCCTCCCCCTTCTGTCTTTCTCTCTGTCTTTCTGTCTGTAAAAAACAATAAAATAAATCTTAAAAAGAAAAAAGGATGGGGAAGCCAGGATGGCTCAGTGGGTTGGGCGCTCACTTTGCAGCACCGGGGACCGAGGATCGAGTCCCGGCCCTGGCCCGTGCAGATCCATGTGCTGAGCTGAGGAGTTCCCCCAGTTCAGTTCTATCTCTGTCTCTGTATCTCTGTGTATCTCTCTCTCTCTCTCTGTCAAAAAAAAAAAGGAAATGGGCCTCATATTGGTTCCTTGCTTCCTCTCCATCACAGGCATCAACACCTCTCAAGTCTCCCAATCTGCTTTACTTCCCTTTACCCTTCAGAGTAGCATATTCCAGAAGGTTTCTGCCTCCCTCTGACTACCTTAGATATTCTGCATCCTGAAGTGTTTCCCCTAACTTACCACAATGTTCTGGGAATGACAAGGAGTAAATCAGTGGCTCTCCCAATACAGTGAACAGCAGTCGATTTCCATCTGGGCTCCAGCAGCCAGTCTAGAGTCAGGGAGCAAAAGGCAGGGGAAAGGTGGTCTATAGGGGAATGTAAAAGGAAAAGTAGAAGAGGTAGGGAGAAAAGCTTAGGGGACCAGGGGACCACTTCCTGCCCAGCTTCTGTGAATCTTACCTGACACCTCCCAGATAGTGTAGGCCACCTCTCACAAGTCCACATCTTGGCCTCCCAGACTCTGCACCAGAGGAAGATCACAGCTTAGGACCTCTGGGTTTCAAAGTTTACACTTCCCTCTCTCTTGTCAATCCCAGGATCAGGTCAAAGAACGGGAATGGGGACAGAGGGTTCTTGCTGGAAGTTCTAGAAGCCCCCTGCCCTTTTCAGGTTGTTCTTTCTCTCCCTTAGTCCTCCCACTCACCGAAATACAGCTGAGGGAGTGGTAGCCAGGACTTTGCTGCCATCTGGGGACCACAGCAGGTTGGTAACCCCACCTCCCCGAAACCAGGGAAGGGGGACACAGGTCTCAGTTGAGATATCCCATACCTAGAAGAATGGGGGCAAGAGATGAGATGGAGGAAATTCAAGCACCCCATCATGTACCTTTCTTTAAGGTCCAAAGAATGAGAAAGGGAGGAAGCTGGAAAAGGGTTGTTAAAACTGGTTGGAACAGGTTTTATGTTTACAATTATAGCAGGCAGAATTTTAAATCACAGTGACCCTAACAAATTTAACAAAAAAAAAAAATCAGAGTGAATGGTGCAGCTTCTTCCCCGGGTAAGTTTAAGAATAAATGGACAATTATCCCTCTCCTTTCTGCAGGATATTTTCTACCACCAGGCAAAGAATGCTCTTTCCTCAATCTGAGGGTGGCTGAAATGACCGAAAGAGGGTTGGGGACCAACTCACCAATATAGCAGCATCCACAGGAGAAGCTGAGAGCAGCCGCCCCCCACTGGGAGCCCAGGCCAAGCTGGTGACAGGTGTGTGCCCAGGGTGAGAGAGCACTTGGGCACAGCCAGAAGAGGGTCTACCAAGGGGAAACAGGGTGTGGAGTCAGAAGACAAGAAGAAAGCCCCATGATTCTATTTCCTTGCCTTGCCCCACTAAAACTTCCAAATCTCAAATTGGTAGTTTTAGTGGGGCTCAAATCCAGGCTGGGGAAAATGAATAAGGATCATAGAAGTTAAAAAATATTTAAGAAAGGTAGGGCAATGTCACCGCCAGTTGGTCCATACAGGAAAGTGGGTAAAAGGGAGTAAGATTTCACTATGCCTCAAGGAGACAAAAACTTCTGACCAATAAAGCCAGATGTTGAGCTGGGGGAGATGTCATGCTCTGCCCCAAATGGCAGTCCTCCCAACAGGACCATCCTGCCTGGCGCCTGGGATAGTCCCTGTTACCTCAAGGATCCAATCTCTTCTCTTTCCAAAGTCATCTGCCACTCCCCAGAACTCATCCTGTGTTCCAAAACCTGTCTTTCCTTGTTAGAATTAGCCTCCCTCTTCTGCTCCCTCAGTTTTCTGCTTGTCATAAAGATGCTGCCTGTGGGTTGGCCTCCATTACTAGGCTGGGAACTACCTGAGAGCACCATTGCCTTAGGCAGCTTTCCATCTCCAGAGCCACATACTTGGCCTGACAGGTACAGGCTACTACTGCCTGAATTAGTGCCACCCTCTCCCTTTTCCACCTACTCGTAACCTTTAGCTTCAGTGAGGTCTTAGGCCACCAATCTACAACTTACTCTCTGACTTTACAGTAAATCTTACCTTTTCAGGTCAAATTCATAGAGACCTGTCATTGTGTTCAGTGGCTCCACTGTACTCCACTCAATAGATAAGTTTGTACCACAATGTACTTTCACCAACTGTATAAAAGTACCCGTTTGCCTACTTTTGCTAGTACTAGATATATTTTTTAAAGATTTATTGCTTTTTACAGACACAGAGAGAGACAGAGAAGGAGGAGGGCCCAGAGCAGTCTCCATAGTTGTATGTCATCAGTTTTCAATACGGTTTCGTTTCCACACAGGTGGGTGGGGGCCACACAGGGTGGGAAGTGAGCTGGGGGGCCCTCCCCACATAGATGGCACACCCCCTCAAGCCAGGGACCAAACTGGGAGGGGGGGCACAAACCAAGCGGGGGGCCTCCCCCATGGGAAGCACCCCAGTTCAGCATATGGGTCCACACAGGCTGGGCTGGGATTCAATCCTCGGTCCCCAGGGTTGCAAAGCAAGTGCTTAACCCGCTGAGCCATCTGGCTTCCCCAGTAGTAGATATTATCAAACATTTTAATTTTGTGATTTTATTTTATTTTATTTTATTTTTATCTTTTTATATTTATAGAGAGTAATTATTTTATCTTCAGTGCATATTTATTTCTATTTTACTTTTGACAGATAGAGAGAGAGACAGAGACAGAGACAGCTAGAGAACCGAACTGTGGGAACTCCCCAGTTCAGCATGTGGGTCCTGCCTGGGCCGGAGCCGGGATTCGATCCTCGGTCCTCGGGGCCTCAAAG
>PVKE010035377.1:0-16917 GCA_004027555.1 Craseonycteris thonglongyai | reverse complement strand
ATGAGAGAGAGCTGTGGCTTAATATTTAATAGAAATGTATAGCATTAATCCTCATCTCAAGCTAAAGAAATACACTTGATTCAGAGGAGGCATTGACTTTCCGCTCATTACCCAGGACCTTGCATAACAGCAGCACACCCTGGTGCTTTTCTCTTCACAACAAACCTCATTTGTATTGTGCTTGTTTGACTTTAGGAAGAATATTAATTGACACTCCTCGGTCTATGTTTTTATTAGATTGAATTCTTAGCCCTAATTTTCTGCCTTTTGCTGGTAACTTCCCAATTTCTTTTTTTTTGACTTTGGACTTAACCATGTGACTTTTCTTAGCCAGAGGGCAGTTAGCACATGGAACACAGGAAGGGCTTTATATAAGCCCGTGCCTTTGGGTGATCTTTTTTTGTACCCAAGCCACCTCCGTAAGAATATTCTCTGGTGAACCCACGATCTAAGGAAAATGAGAGAGAAGCATAGCAGCCCCATAGATCTGCAGCCTGAAGCACAGCATCCCAGCTAACCCCCAGATTTATGAGAATAAATAATTATTTGAAGATACTAATTTTGGGGTGGTCTGTCACATAGCTATTGCTGACTGATACAATGTGTTTCTAATCTATTTTCATGGAGTGCTTAAGAGAACACTGCATAAAGAAACTAGAGTTTTGACACTTATCCCTATTCTGCCACTACCTTGGTGGTTTTAGGAAAGTTATTCACCTTTTTGAATTTCAGTGTCTTCTCATCAGTGAAACAGTTGTACCTGGGCAGGAGAAGGAAACATAACCCTTATAAGTTCAGGATACCTCTCACATGGGAATATCACCGAAGTGGTATTATAGTGAAAGTTTTAAAATGACCTGTCATACATCAATTGATGGGGCATACTCTTTTGATAATAAAAAAAAATTGGATTTTCTTTCAGTAGGAAAACAGGTGTTTCAAAGATTTCATTGATGTAAAAGGAGGAATTTGATGTGTAGCTACCATTTTATGCCTATCACTTTAGCCAGTCAGCAGAATCACCGAATGATGTGATAAAGAAAATCACCAGAGACATAGATGATATTTCTCTATGTGCCTCATTCCTTTGATGTTTCAAGTTATGTACTGTATTCACACAACAAAAATAAATAAATAAATAAAAGGATGATCAATTTTCTGGTTGTAGATGGAAGAGCCCTCATCACTATCAATTTCTACCTTTGTCCAGCCAGTTTCACACTTCTATTGTCAAATCTGAATGCTAAAATGCTTTCAGTTCAAACTTATTAACAAATTAGATTTGTGGTTCATTAACTTAAAATTCTAGAGGTGAAGCAGCCCTTGGACATCGCTAAACTGAAGTCCTGAATCTGTTTCTCTGCAGTTCTGTCTGCTTGACCCTCCCAGTGTGTTGGATTCCTTATGGTCACAAAATGGCCACAAGCAAGAACTCAGAATATGTACTCCTATGTTTATATGAGGGGTGCGGAGAGCATAACTTCTCACAACCATTTGAACAAGTCTTCATCCTCTCTCTTCACCTCTCCTGACTCAGTCACTCTGACAAGAGGTATAGGATTTTCTTAACTGCCTTACACCAATTGTGATATATTCTGCAGCTTAGGACAGGTCAATTCTATTCAAAAATCACATTGCTGCTATCCAATGGGGCCAGCGTGGAATGAATGTGGCAGCCAACCACACTGTCCTCTGAAAAACAAAATGTGTATGTTTATTTAAATGTGTGAAATAGCTAATCACATGTGTTGTAAACATTCATTGAAAGGGTTAAATGCACTAAGCTTTCAGATGAGGGTGTTTTGGAATCTAAGGGCTGCAAGAATTCAAATTTGGGAAGCCGGGATGGCTCAGTGGGTTAAGCGCTCACTTTGCAGCACCGGGGACGGAGGATTGAATCCCAGCCCCGCCCCCACCCACCCCCATGCGGACCCATATGCTGAACTAGGGAGCTCCCCCAGTTCAGTTCTCTCTCTGTCTCTGTATCTCTCTCTGTCTCTGTATCTCTTTCTCTCTGTCAATAAATAAATAAATAAATAAAACTTAAAAAAAAAAAAAGAATTCAAATTTGCTGAGTTTCCTAGGACTTCATAAGATTGTCATTGATATGACACACAAGACTCGAAAATGCACACAGTCATGAAAAAAAAAAAAAAAAAGAAAAGAAAAGCATTGCTAATTTGCCCAGTGAAATTCAGAAAACAGGCTGTCCTCATTTTCCTTTGGAAAATTGTTCTCAGGATAAATAAATCACAGAATTTTGAAGAGTTGAATAACAGTTTATTGGAAAGGCAATCATAATTTCCAAAGAGATTTATTTATTTAACAAACACATATATAGCATTTTTTTATTTGCCAACTAAACTTCTAAGTGCTTTACAAACATTAACCCACAGATTTATGTTTCTGTAGCTGCTTCATGGTAGGTCTAAATTATTAAGCCTCTAAATTGAAGAGCACCTAAGCTAAAGTATGCCATGGTCACCTTGTCAATGTGATGTCTCTGGGATTTTAGAAATGAGGATTTTGAATCTCAGAATTGACATAATTGGGGAAGCCGGGATGGCTCAGTGGGTTAAGCGCTCACTTTGCAGCACCGGGGACCGAGGATCGAATCCTGGCTCCGGCCCGTGCGGAACCATATGCTGAACTGGGAGCTCCCCAGTTCAGTTCTCTCTCTGTCTCTGTATCTCTGTATCTCTCTCTCTCTCTGTCAAAAAACAATAAATAAATAAATAAATAAATATTAAAAAAAAAAAAGAATTGACATAATTATTTTCTCTACATGTAGGCTGACCAGATCTACTATTTAGAATGGAGCAGTACTATTGTTTTTTGTTCAGTTTAAAATGGTATGCCTGGTCAGCCTACTAAGTGGGTACATTTTTAGCAATGTTTGAGCCCACTGGATTCTAGAAGTACATTTCCTGTCATAACATTGCTAAGATGGGTAAAGAGAGTCAATATCAGCTATGTGATCATTGAATTAGAACAGAGATATGCTCAGCAAATAAATTTCAAGCTTTTTGAGAATAGTTTAGTCTACTAAATACTAATTTTCTCTATAAATATATACATTTACACATATGTCTTATATATAATATATTCTTCAATATGTGTTGAACTGATCTTATAGTTTTTTAATTCTAATTTTAATATTTTATATATCAAACATTGGATGAATTAAAAGAGTAAATTGATTACCTATTGTCAACATTGAAACATACATAGCACTATTTATTTATGTATTTTAATACTATAATAACTATCTACAAGACTAACACTGTATCCCCAAAGTGATTCATTAACAGCTTAAATCTACCAATGTTTTCTTTTTCTGTAATATCTCCCTGCTTTTCCCTTTTCATAGAAATATCAATTGATTCCAATGGCTATCCACTAAAAGTGACCAGGACTGATAACTTCAAACCTATTTTAGGGATAAAATCACTGTGTTTCACAGGGTTAAATTTTCCAGAGTCCTAAAGCTGATTAGTGATTTGACATGCTCAATCTAGTGCCTTCTGTGCTATGTTGTCTCTTCCAAGTCAACTGACAGGTGACTTCACCTGGATGGTTTCTTTCATAAGTTGTCTTCGTTTACGGGTAAGAACCAAAGGATGCCTCAGAGTGGATTCTGCAGTGTGTTGTATCTTTATCTGTCCTCAAGAACCAGCTCCCATTCAGACTGCCTAGGTTTGAATTCCAGAGCCTCCTGGAAGGAAGCACTATCTTGTTTTTGTGCTTTTCATTTATATATATATATATATATATATATATATATATATATATATACATACACACACACACATATATATTATATATATATTATATATATGTATATATGCACACATACACATATACATACACATACAGATATACATACACACACATGCACATACATACACACACATGCACACACACACATAATAGTTTATATATAGTTCTGACACACATATTTTCCATACATATTTAAACATTGTTTTTAAACTTAGAAACAAAAGGAACTATAGTGTCTGTAGTATCCTAGGACTGAATATTATAGCCTTGGAATTAAAAATGTTTGAATTCTATTACTGTGGGTAAACTTGAATTACATAAAAGCTGAAATAAATGTCTTGTATAAAAGGTAACCCAAAAGAAAAACACGGTGCCAAAAGCAAAGTTTGTCTCATTTGGAGACTGTCTTGGGCTGCTGGCCCCCATTTCATGATAACAATCAACAGCACCATTATCATCATCATAGAAATTTATTTTTATGGGCACCAAGTCCCAAACTTTGTGGTAAGAGACTTACTTGCACTTTTGACTTTTTCATTCTGTCAGGAAAGAATTATATTTATTCCCATTTTATAAATTGTAAAACTATGATTTGGTGACAGTAACTAACTATCCCAAAGCCATACGATTAGCAAACTACACAAATTTGATGGACAGACGCTTGGGGCATAAATGATTTATGTTGAGAGACTTGAGTTTTTTAAGATAAAGGAAAATGTTTTGTGACTTTTCCCATACATCTTCTTTACCCTTGATTCTAATTTTAATTCTCTTTCTTTATAATTTGTTGCCTTTTCTTCCTATCAACCCATAACTAAGGACTTTTTTTAAATTTTTTATTTATTATTTATTTTTTTTTTTGAGGGAGGGGAGAGTTCTGAGAATATTACCAAAGGGGAAGAATGCAGGTCTTCAGTGAGATACTTGATTTAGATGAGAATGTAGGCTGAAAGGGTGTGCAGTCAGCGCCTTCAGTGATTTCAGCAAAAAGTAGACCCCTGAGATTCAGAGTGCATTTTTAGATCCTCTAATGTCTGTGGAGGTTTCCAGCAGTCTTCAGATCATTATCATGTAGTGGCTAGAATTTCAAGTGCCTTTCTGGAACCTCCTACCTTGAAAACTCTGGGCAGCCTCCTCTTGGCCCCACATCAGTGTAATTCGTATGTGTTGATCTCCTGAGGCCTGGGAGTGAATGATGAAATATTCATGCTGGTGACCATTCATTTTCTTTCCACTGAAAGCCTCTGCTCTCAGCATCCTCTTGAAAAGGAGCTATGAAATTTGCCTCCTGCTAAATATGCCAGCACGTTTGTGAAAAACAAACAGAGTTCACAGGATCAAGCTTCCAGTTTGAATCAGATGCTCAGAGTGGATCCTGGATAGAATTATGAGAGCCTTTCCTGTGGTTCTCTTTGCTGCTTTTAACCTCCCAGCTGAAGACGTGGTTGGCTTTCTGTTCCTAGAACTTCACCATCATTGGAGATGTGTTTTTGTCTCACAGGTTAATAAATTTGCCAACTCAAGTGCAATGCAGATCTAACTTTCTAGCATCATAGGTTGTATCATAATATTATACATTTGGCACCATTTTGGAAGTCACTGAGGGATAAAAGTTTAGGACTTCTGCCTTATCCTGGAGGTGACAGTCCTTAAAATTATAAGGCCCAAATCATAGAAATCAACAGTGAATTTTAAATAAGTAAATTTGTCACTTAAATGGAAAACAACCTGTTTTGTCTTCGGTGCCGTACATGCCTTTGCAGTCTCAAGGGAAACTGGTTGACTCATGTTCTGTTACTGCAAATCCATTCTGGCTGAAGGCCACTGTTATTCATATTTCATCTGCCACTTCAGACAAGTGTTCAAAGAAAGCATAGCTAGAATTGTGCTGTGCCTTGCTGTGAGGACCACAGGTCAGTTTGGGTTTCTGAGAAAATGGTCCAGATGCAGCTAGTTTATTTGGGAGATAATTCTAGGAAATAAGATTGACGCAGAGGTAGAGGGCAAGCAGGGAGAAGGATAAGCCAACAACAGCAACAACAATAAATAAAAGATGTGTTACTGACATGGTTATCACTGTGGTGATTTGAGTTCATTCTACTGCAGACTCTTTGAGGAAACTACCTCCAGAGGAAACTATGCTGGGTCAAGAACCCACTGAACCCTCTTCCCCATTGTACAATGGGGTTTCCAAAAGTATAAACCATCTGACCCTTCTGCTGTTCCTACACACAAGATAATGCAATTTCTGAACTTTGGAGGAAGCCCTGAGACAGAAAAGGAGGGAGAAGCTATAGAATACGGTTATTGTGGGTGTCAGTCACATGCAGGGAACTCTCTAGAACAGCTGTCCAGAAGAGGTAGGCTGAGTGGATATGACAGTGGCCTCAAAAGCATCTACCATAGTCCCCAAAGCTCTTTAGATGAAGGAGATACATATTGCCCAAGAAGAAAAGAACAGTGAGGGTAGAAGAGGAAATAAGCAGTAAAAGAAGAAGTAGACACTCTTTAGAAGGAGGACTGGTAGCAGAGGCCCATCTGCTGGAGAATCAAAGCTGAAACCTGGTCACCTGTGAAATTGTGCACACTCAACTGGACTGTTCTCTACTCCCCACCTTTGCCATGCTGTTCTTTTAGCTTGGTTCTCCTGAATTCCTGTGGAGTGCATGATGAAATATTCATGCCGGTAATCATTCATCCTCTGCCAACAATTCTCCATACAAATCCTATTTGACCTTTAAAACACGTGTTCTAGGCCCTCCCTTGATGCTTCTTTGAATGGCACATTATGTAACCAGAATAAATTCTCCCACTTTCATATTCTCCCATGCTGCATACATTCTATATTTTCATGCATTTATTTCTTCACCCAGTCATCAATCATTTATTTAACACCTATTACACTCCAGACACAACACACAGACTGTCTTGTATCTTATACTAAAACCTTTGAACTAAGAGCTAAGTCTTAATCGTTTATAACAGTAATTTTTAAACTGTGGTTCCTAGACCAGCAAGCATTAGCATTCACTAGAAACTTGTTAAAAATACCATTTTGGGGTCTCATCACAGAGCAACTAAATCAGAAACTCTGGGAGTGAAGCCCAGCATTCTGTGTTTGAACAAAACCTTCCAGGTGATGGAACCACACAGTACTTTGAAAATCAAAATAGTCTTAGCATCTGGCCACAGTAAGTAAATCAATACATTTTTGTTGAATTGAATTAGATTGTCAGGGGTGTCTTGGTCTAAACATTTTGGCGTTGAAGAGTCATAAATTATTTTCAAGTGCAAGGCTCCATTGAGAAAAGGACCCTTCCTCATACTAAAAGGCTAGCGTATCACTCAGGTGGCATTTGTGGCTGGGGTGCTTCTCAGTTTATATGCCACAGAAGATTATAAACAGGGCACAGCACTACTGGTCAGAGCAAGGCTAAGCTGCTCCTTTCCCATCTGCCCAGTGAGAGGTCCCTCGGACCACATGCCTAGCTAATGGAAATGACAAGGTCTATGTGGGTCAGTGCTTCTGTTGAGCTCTTTGGGTCCTGACAATCACTGGGAGGGAATATCTATTTTATACAGAAAAAAGGTTGTGCCCTCCGGAGAGAGAGAAGCCAGAGGGGTGACATCTAAATTTCAAGCCTAAGTCATTCTCTGGTTGGGAATCAAATTCTTTGGGCAGCTACATCAAAACTGGTGAGTGATGATGCTAAAGCTTGTCCAAGCGTCTCGTGAGCCTGGGTTTGGATGTAGGCTCCTGAAAAAGACCTGTCCCTGCGGGGTTGTACCCATCTGTGCTCCCTGTTGCTGCTCTGGCTCCGTCATCCTTTTGTACCAGGTGCTGGGAAACCACACACCCTTTCACACCCTCACAAATTATTTCATAGATGCTTTAAAATTTTTGCAAGTATTTCATGGATGGCTCTTAAGTTTCTCTATATCCTTCTTAAAAATAAGACACGAGGGAAAGCTGGGATGGCTCAGCAGGTTAAGTGCTCACTTTGAAGCCCTAGGGACTGAGGATAGAATTCCTGGCCCAGCCCCGGCCCATGTGGACCCACATGCTGAACTGGAGTGAGTCCCCAGTTCAGTTCTTGCCGGGTCCTATGTGGGAGGCTCTCGGCCCATTTCCTGCCCTGTGTGACCCTGCGCCCACCTGTGGAGTGGAACTATGTGGAAAAGTAATGCTGTCAACTATGGAGACTGTTCTGGGCCCTCCCCCTTCTCTCTGTCTCTCTGTCTCTCTGTCTCTCTCTGTCAAAATCAATAAAAATAAATCTTAAAAAAAAAATAATAATGAGACATGACCGAAGAAATGCCAAGTAACCTTTGAAGCTTGGTGGGGCAAAGGCCAGGGAAGAAAGGAAACTTTCTCTCGAGTCACAGCCAGACAGGAACTTTTGCTGCAGGAGAATCTGTGTCCAGGTTCCACATGTGTGGCTACACTAGAGAGATCATGATGCATTTTGGAAAATATACATGAGCACAGTGGGAGAAATGCCCTGTGGCTAAGAACACTGCTTTTGGTCACGATTCTTGGCATCTGCCTTCGGAGCAGAATCCTAGCAATCTGTAATCATTTGCAGAGGCCATTTCCATCCTCTGCCTCTTAAAGGGGCTTTCCATCAAGTGGCAGAACCGGCTCACAGATAGATGCAGATGGTTAAATTTCCCCTTTTCAGATAAATGGCTGGTGGGGGCAGGGAAATGAACAGATCAAATCATTAAGAGGCAAAGCTTGTTTTGCTTTGCCGTTCCACATAAAAATAAACAAACAAACAAAAACCACTTAAGCATCCTCATTAAATATGAACATCTGGACTCCCGTGCACTGTTAATTTAAGCATCTGTGTTTTATATATTCAGATTTAAAGTTTTCAGAATAAAATAAATTAACCTTTACTAATAGATATATCCAAATGCAGAACTCTTTCAAGTCAGTTTGAAAAGAATTAATTGAGGCCAGCTAAGTCAGTGTTTTCAAACTTCAGTGTGCAAAAGAAAGATTAACTTCAGTGTGCAGAACAAAATTTAGCATGTGAAAGCTTATCAAAACTGCCAGTGACCAGACTCTAACCTACCAAAACTTAACTTTGGTAAGAGGTAATGGTGGTACTGGGGTTGGAGAGACGTTTAAAAGGCCTGGCAGCCTTAACTTTAATCCAGGTTTTACCAATGTGGTCTTTTGTGTCAGACTCTGGGAACCACTGAACTAAATGATTGTCATTTCAATAGTGGTCTTCTGTATCCAGGAGGAAGACTCTACTTCATATCCAAACACTGAGTGGGAGCATATAATGAGGTTATCCAATTGTGATTTTGTTTATTTGAAAATTTTTAGTTCCAGAGACAACATATATAGTCTCTAGGAAAATGTCCTGGTTAGTCAGCCTTATTCTGTTTGGAATTTACTAGCTGTGTATCTTCTTTGGACAAGTTGCTTAATTTTTTTTTGAGACTCAATTTCAGTGTCTGTCAAATGCGGATGAGATAATAACACAGGTGAAATTATTGGTACATTCTTTGCCTGGGAGCTGAGAGTGTTTAGAGTCATACTGGTGTGTGGTGAATAAAGAATTATCTCTTATGTCCCATTTTATGTAAAAGTATTATGGTTAACAGAAGGTAACTGGAAGACTAAAGTGAGCTGCAAAGCTCCAAGTAGGGACTGAGTTCTTGTAGTAGGATCTTAACAGAGATAAAGTAGGACTTTTTATACATTCACTTATTTGGCTCATTGAAACTTGGCAGGGGTAGGCTGGGACCTTTGTTTATAATATTCTTTGAATTTTAAACCTAATCATATTCTGAGAGGAAAGAATAAATAAAATAAAACAATGATTTAGCTTGGACACCATGGTTAATCATGTAAACAATTTGCTTTCCACCACTTTAAAGACACTTGTTCTCTGTCTTAATGTAGCATCAGTCTGGCAAAACCTCACACAAAAAGCCTCTTCCAATGTACTGTCTTCGAGCCTTCCACTAAGCACCTCTGGGGAAAGCCACAGAACAGGGCAAATGGGTGTTGTTGACAATCATGATCATCAACATCAGATGTACTTCCAACTCTATGTAGCATTTTTGTAACCAACTCAGACCACATGTCAAAACTTGCAACCTATTTCTCCCGTCTCTTTCCACTATTCTCAATGTGTGGATTAACTTCCCATAGTCATAGAAATTCAAAGCCATTTACGAGTATGCTTTTCTCTTCTGGCAATCACTCCTGCAAACCTACCTATACCTGTTCTCATTCTGTTACATTAGGGGAGGGGGCCCTAATCCTATCTAATATATAGTCTCTTCACTGTGCTTTGTATTCCTTCCTCTTCTTGGGAACCAGATACAATTGATGAGTCTTCTTCTCTTTTGTACATTCACTCACCAAACTTGTCAGTCTTCCACAGTTCTTGGGATACATAGGGAATTATGAATATGCAGTCTGACAATTAAGTTTGTGAACTTGCCACTGTGCACTTATATTGGCAGCACTGTACAAACAACTTGATAAAGTTTTCTAACCTTGGTATATCAGTGTCTCACAGCTATGTTGGTGTCGTTGTGTGGCAGTGTCTCGCTGAGTGGCATTCATGATTGTTGTTTCATGTTTGTGTGTGCCATCATGAGAATAAGCAATGAACCAACATTGAATATCTTGTTAAACTTGTCAAGAGTGAAAGTGAAAGCAGAGACATCTTCATCCAAGTTGCTGGAGATAATGCCATGAAGAAAACGGCACTGTATACATGGATTTAACTTTTTTTTTTTTAGAGAAAGTTATTGATGAAGAGAGGTCAGCATAGCCCATAATGAGCAGAACTGATAAAAACATTGGAAAAATACATCAAATTGTATATCAAAATCATCAGCTGGCTGTGAGAAGCATAACAGACCAAGTAAACATTAATAAGAGAAACAGCTAGGAAAATCTTAACTGAAAATCTTGGCATGAGAGAAGAATGTACAAAAATGGTCCCAAAGAAGCTCATCGATGAGCAAAAACAAAGGGAAGTCCCAGTTTGCCAAGAACTTTTGGAGAGGCAAGACAATGTTTTGGGTATTATCAATGGTGATGAAACATGGGTGTACCAGTATGACCCTAAATCAAAGTGTTCAAGTGCACAATGGAAGTCAGCCAATTCTCCATGACTAGAAAAGTTCTATCAGTCCAAATCAAGAGTCAAAACAATGTTGCTAAACTTTTTCTTTGATATCAGAAGGATTGTTCATTATGAATTTGTACTGACTTGACAGTCAACCAAGTTGACTATTTGAAAGTGCTGAAAAGGCTACATGAAAAAGTTAAATAAAAATGACCTGAACTTTTTGCTAATAGCTCATGGCTCTTGCATCATGACAGTGCACTGGCTCATAGGACACTGCCTATGAGGGATTTTTTTAGGCAATAAACAAATAACTGTATTGGAACACCCTTTCTACTCACCTGATTTGGCCCCCATGACTTTTTCTTTACCCCGAGATAAATGAAATACTGGAAGGAAGTCATTTTCATGACATTCAGGACATCAAGAGTAATATGGTGATGGCTCTGATGACCATTCCAGAAAAAGAGTTCCAAAATTGCTTTGAAGGGTGAACTAGGTGCTGGTATTCATGCATAACTTCCCCAGGGGAGTACTTTGAAGGTGACCATAGTGATAGTTAGCAATGAGGTATATAGCACTGTTCTAGGATGAGTTCACAAACTTAATTGTCAGACCTCATATGTCAGAAACCTTGTGGATATCTTTCTTTTTCTCTCTCATCTCCCTTATTTAACACAACCAATCTTTTCCCAGGCTGTAGATTTTCATCCAGAGCATCTCTTGTATCTCCCTATTTCCATTGCTACTACCCTAGAAAAATGTACCATCATTTCTCACTTAGGTTACAATCCAGACTTCTTGCATTAACTCTGGACTTTATCCTTCAAAGCTTTCCTATTCTTCAAAGCATTCACATTTTCAACCTAATTCTGAAAATAAGGACCAAAATCTTTAACGTGACCTATGAAACCTTGCACTCTTTCTACCACATAATCTTTGTGTAGTCGGCCACGTCTCTCCATCTTTTATCCTCTTGCCTGGATAACTCTCACCCATCCTATGGATCTTTGCACATTTATTTTTTATGGGAGGTAAAGTGCTTTCTAATTCTCTTCTGATCTTGACCAGACTTCTTTATTGTATGCTCTGATAAAACTGTATTCATTTACTTCATTGCTTTGTTTTAGTTTATATATCTTTTAAAGTGATTGATTGAATAATACCTTTCTTTCCTACTTAACAGTTATCTCCATAAAAACAGGAACAATGCCTATTTTTAGTTCACCATTACTTCTCCAATGAAAGCGCATAATAGGCTCACAATAAACATTTACTGAAGAATGTATGAATGTTTTCCTGTAAGCCAACTTGTGCATTAGGGCAGTGACTCTAATTTTCATTCTGGTCTCCTTATTGCTGATAATTCTATGATGAGTCGGTGGCTAAGATTGCATTGGGCCCACATAATCTACTAACTCACTGTTATTTCTTTGTTGTATGGGAATCTAGAGGTACTTACTAGGAAAAGTGCTTGACAAAGTGCATCACACTATTTGCAGAAGAAGAAAGTAAGAAGGAAAGAAAGAAGAAAGAAAGAAAGAAGAAAGAAAGAAAGAAAGAAAGAAAGAAAGAAAGAGAAAACAAAAATAGTCACTCTTAAAAAATCCAAGACATCCAGTCCCTTCTGATACTTTGAAAAAATTTTCAGAGAAAAGCATGTTTTAATATAATCAATAGTGACACAAATTAGATGTGAGGTTTTATATTCTACAAGACATGAAATGGACAATAAGCTGTGTTTTCAATTTTTCTCTGCTATTTTTGTTTTGAGGGAAACCAGCATTTCAATTAGAATAGATCTTTACACATTTTTTTGATTCATGGCAGGGGAAATAAAATTTGTTCGTATTTACTGAGCATCTACTATTTTTAAGACAATACTAGCTATGTTCTTTTGATGTAAAATGACTCTTGGTTATGCTTTAGTGAGCTACAATAGACTCCCAGTTAATCAGTACCCATGGGGATTGGTAGATGCCAGATAATTACACTCAGCACTCTCAAGGAACCAGAAAAACTCTAGAGCAACTGACAAAAAAAATCTTTGATTTTTTTGTTGGTTGCTTGAGTTCCAGTTAATTGAGAGTCTACTGTATTTTGGCAAGTCTTAAGGTTTACACACACACACACACACACACACACACACACACACACACAGACTTTATATAATAAGTGTGAGAACTGAGGCTCAGAGTTCAAAGAACGTTTCCAAGATCATCTACCTAGTAAAGGAGACCTGTGTTTAAGCCCAGGTTTACGCTTTTCTTCCTAGAGTATTTGGGGCATTTTAAATGTTGAAATTCCATGAGTCTTCTTAGAAAGGGGTCAGAAACCAATATGTAAGGGCCTAATATATGCAAGCACAGAAATGCATACACATTCATATACATCTTTCTTCAGTCCTTCTGATATGGATTATTATTCTCTATACATAAAAAGCCTATGGAACTATATGAATCTTATTTATAGTAAATAGTTGATTTGAAGTATGTCAGTTTCTAGCGCTGATCCTCTCTGCCCATTATCCCATTTCGTTCCCCTTCTGTCTTTTCTGGGACTGCAAGCTCTTTGTAAGTTGTGTAGCCTGATTCAAATGTAAAATGCTTATTATGGTTGCTCTCTAGACTGCCACCATTTTATCTAGGTTTCATTACTTGTGATGGTACCTATCAGTCTTTTATGGATTCAGTACTATTAATAAAATATAAATTATTTGGGCTTAAAAGGATTTTTGTGTTATCATAGAAAACCAGGACTAGAAGGGATGATAGCAATTATGGACTCAAAGGCTTAATTTTGTTGAAGCTGAAACTGAAACGCAGTAAAATGAAATGTCTTTCCAGTATTTTTTTACCTGATATATATTATCTTTGATTTCTCATTCAGAGGGGATTTTATTGTTAGGCTTGTCAAAGATATTTTCTATTAAACAAATAAAAATCAAACGGAACATAATAAACAGGTGTCTGTCCACAGATCTTACCTTTTGTAATTGGAAATTTATCTATAAAATACACCTGGGTAGAGATTAATTGCCTTTGCTTTTAGCTTCACATTGTCTCTAGATACTTGAGACTTGTCATACATCCCATGAAGTGAAATCAGACAGGTTAAAACATTTGCTTTCTACAAAATGATTAGCTTTAAGTGTCTAGTAGCAATAGGTTTATTGTTAAAAAAAAAAAAAAAAGTTATTTTGCTGTTTAAAAGAAGGTGAGAGAGAGAGAAGTGGAGGGCTCAGAGGAGTCTCCATAGTTGTACATCATTAGTTGTGACATGGTTTCATTCCACACAGGTGGATGTGGGGCCACATGGGGCAAGAAAGGAACTAGGGCCCTCCTGCATGGGAGGCGAGAAGCTTTGTTGCCATCCTGACAGTTACCATTGTGCTGCAGTTCACCATGTGTGTTTATATTGACCAGGCCTAAGATTTGATCCCCTGACCTCATGGTTGCAAGGCAAGCACCCAACCTGTTGAGCCATCCTGGTATCCCCTATTCTTTTATTTGAGGAAAGTTGGAAGCTAAGTATTTGAAACTCTGTATTATATGATATTATACCTTTGCATAAAAATAAGATATGGGAAATTACTTAAGCACTGAAAGTGTTGAAAATGGACCCTTGGTTTAATGGTTGTTTATTTCAATAACCACATGTCTGCCACTTCTAGTTGAAGCTAAGAAAAAATGGAAGAACATCATCTTGAGCCCTAATTACTTATATTTCTTCAACTCATTTTTTCCTCTCATTTATGAGAACCAAGGTGACATCAGCTTTTCTTATAACATTGAATTGTGTCGATGGAAGTGCCTCTTTCCCAGATTAATTAGAAAAACTCTTTAGGGAAACAAAAAATAGTTCTGTATAAATTAGTTCAAAATACTCAAACTGAAAATGAATTGACTAGTATAATCCTAGTGCCCTTGAATACTAATGAGTGTTTTCCTCAGGCTTTAAGTGACTTTGTTCGAGTCACACAAAGAATACAACACAGATTAAAGTGGGAAAAAAAAGAAAACTTCTTGAAAGTTCATGACTTAAGTGTGAGTACCTTTAGAAAACTTAGAGAGACAAGATTTCAGAGTCTAAATAATAGCTCTTTGAAAAGTTTTGAAACATTTTTAAAAAGAGAAATAATGAAAAAATTACCACTAGATATCTTTTGGCTTCTTCAATGGGCAAGCAGTATTTTTCAAGTTTCTCAAAACCACTCTTCCCTCTGCCACTAGATGTTTACATATAAAATCTAATAGAACTAATGTGACTATCAAGGAATTTCAGGGAAAAACCCCAAATCCCTGGCTATTTTACTGATTTTTATTGGTACCTTTGTTCCATTGTCATGGGATACAAATAAATTTTTCATTTATAAACTCGTAGGGAACTTTATTGACTTCCTAATGCTTCAACAACACCATGGCAATGAATGGTGCAAAGTCTCAAGCTGCTTTCTCGAAAGTACACTTTCTCTAAGGTTTTGTAAGTCCCATATTGTCATATGTTCTCCCATCTTTTCCAGATACCATACCCCATTATTATACACTCCACCATCTTTAATAGCAAAAGCAGCAGGGAAGGCTTTGATTTTACTTTGTTTTGTATGGTTCTTAACTTTAATATCCTGAGGATAATTTCTCAGTGATCCAGACTCCCAAATATTCTCTAATACAGTACTTTAAAGTTTCCAAATTAACGAAATTTAATATGTAATTTAATAATATAATAAAAATTAATGGAATGACACATTCCAGTTAGATGATTATAAGAAAGAAGTGTGAGATGAATGATGAGACAGAAATATTCCAAAAGAATTTAGCAAGGGCAACAAAATCCACCATATAAATTCCAGACCATTTAGCAAGGCAAGCATCTGCTTGGAATCGAGAGAATGAAATGGAGAGGATAAATTTGTGAATATTCACTGTTTAGTCCCATATTCTGTTTCTATATAGTTAACACTGAATCTGAGATATTAATATATAAATTGTTGTGAGACATGTTGATTATATTACTTTAAACTTTTTAAATTTTAGATAAACATATCCTAGGGTCTCTCACTCTACTTCTCTCTCTTTCGTAAGAATTCAGAAAGATTGAGGATGGTCTTCTTCATTCTCCTAAAAATTGCTTCTGTAAGTAGATCCATGTTTTAAGTCACACAAAGAGTTCCGTTGATTTATTATAAGTTCAGACAGCAAGTACACTTCTTGTTGAAGTTACCCAAATTGCCTGAATTTCTACTTTTGTCTCAAAGGCTTGTCCACAGGAGGCTGTGACCAATGGGTATGAGATCAAAGGTTTAGAGTTCAGTTAAAGTATTTCTATAATGATTCTCAGCCTACTCTGTACCTACCACTGACTCCAAATATAAGAAAAAGTGCAAGTTGAAGTAATTAAGAAACACTTAGAAGCTGATTTGCTGGTCACTAATGTGCATAAGAAAAATCAAGTGCCACTTAGTCAAAAACACGAATTCCACAGTTTTAATTGCACAGGACAGATGTGAAAAGTGGGGGGAGCCACATCTGTTCTATGAGCAGAGTAATTATTTCATCATCCTTCAGCAGCATTTCTCCTTCACATTATTACAAATAAGGCCTCAGTGAGAGAATGGAAAATTATGCTTGGAACACATGTTAGTTAATGTGGCTTTCAGCAAACAAAACCACATACAAAACCAGATGCTCATTCTGATCAAACGGCATACAAATGCATGATTTATCTACTTCAGTTTTTAATACACAGAATAATTTGGATCCCTTTATTCCTTTATACATGCGGTCAATATTTATTGGAACCTATTCTTAACCCAATATGAAGCTAAGTATGTGGAAGAAGAAAACCAGTGAGTTAAAAAACCCACCTTCAAGGAATGTAAACTGGTACAACCACTATGGAAGGCTGTATGGAGATTCCTCAAAAAATTATGAATGGAATTACCATAGGACCCAGCCATCCCTCTACTGGGCATCTACCCAAAAAACCTGAAAACATTAATCTTTAAAGATGTTTGTACCCGCATGTTCAT